>PVJA010011166.1:0-55605 GCA_004027025.1 Myocastor coypus | reverse complement strand
TTTTCATTGAAAAAGTCTTTTACTTCTTTAGTTAGGTTAATCCCTAAGTATTCCATTTTCTTCAGTGCTATCATGAAAGGTACTGTTTCTCTAATTTCTCTCTCAGTGTGTTTGTTATCTGTGTAGAGGAATGCCACTGACTTTTGTGTGTTGACTTTGTAACCTGCTATGTTACTGAATTTGTGTATTAATTCCAGTAGCTTTTTGGTGGAGTTCTTTGGGTCTTCTAGGTAGATTATCATGTCATCTGCAAATAATGAAAGTTTTACTTCTTCTTTACCTATTCTTATTCCTTTTATTTCTCTTTCTTGTCTAATGGCTGTAGCTAATGACTCCAGAGCTATATTGAATAGAAGTGGCGATAGGGGACATCCTTGTCTTGTACCAGATTGGAGAGTAAAACACTTCAGTTTTTCCCCATTTAGAATTATGCTACTGTTGGATTGTTGTAGATGGCTTTTATCAGGCTGAGGTAGAGGCCCTGTATTCCAATTTCTGTAGGACTTTGAACATGAATGAGTGTTGCACTTTGTCAAAGGCCTTTTCGGCATCCATTGAGAGGATCATGTGATTTTTTCTCTTGGCTCTATTGATATAGTATATTGCATTTATAGATTTGTTATACTGAACCATCCTTGAATCCCTGGAATGAATCCTACCTGGGCATGATGTATGATCTTCTTGATGATTTGTTGTATTCTAATGGCTAGAATTTTATTGATAATTTTTGCACCTATGTTCATGAGAAAAATCGGTCTGTAGTTTTCTTTTTTAGTTACATCTCTTTTTGGTTTTGGTATCAGTGTGATACTTGCCTCTAGGAATGATTTTGGAAGGATTCCTTCTTTTTCAATCTCATTGAAGAGTTTGAGGAGTATTGGGGTTATGTCTTCTTTAAATATCTTGTAGAATTCTTAGGTGATTCCATCAGGTCCTGGACTTTTCTTTGTCGGTAGGATTTTTATTACATTTTTGTATTTCATTGGCTGTTATTGGGTTATTGAGAGTTCTAATATCTTCTTGATTCAGTTTTAGTAATTTGTACTTTTCTAGGAATCTGTGCATTTCATCTGTGACTTCAATTCTGTGAGAGTAAAGATTTTCAAAGTAACTATGATCCTCTGTATCTCTGCTGGGTCTGTGGTAATTTCACCCTTTTTATTCCTTATTGCTTGAATTTGAGTCCTTTCTTTCCTCTTTTTGATGAGGTTAGCTAGAGGCTTATCAATCTTATTTAATCTTTCAAAGAACCAGCTTTTGGATTCATTAATTCTTTGTATTGTTTTCTTTGTCTCAATTGAATTGATTTCTACTCTAATCTTTATAATTTCCTTCCACCTTTGGGCTTTGGATTTCATTTGTTCTTTCATTTCTATTTGGTTTAAGTATTGTGTAAGATTGTTTATTTGTTCCCATTCTATTTTCTTAATGTGTGAGTTCAGAGCTATAAATTTCCCTCTGAGAACTGCTTTCATTGCATCCCACAATTTCCTATAGGTTGTGTTTGAATTTTCATTAAATTGTAGATATTGTTTAATTTCTTGTTTAATTTCATGTGTAACCCACTGGTTGTTGAGAAGAGTGCTGTTTAATTTCCATGTAATCCTGGAATTCTGATGGGCTTTCCTTTAAATGTGATCTATTTCTTGTCTATAGCAGCTTTTAGTATAATATTCCTTAGCTCAATTTCTGGTATCTTGACTATTATATGTCTTGGTGTATTTTTAGTTGGGTTGATGTTATTTGGAATTCTGTAGGCTTCAGTTACCTGAATGTCCAATTGTTTTCTCATATTTGGGAAGTTTTCTGCTATTACTTCTGCCTATATTCTTTTTATATCACTTGTATTGACTCCTTTTTTCTCATTGATTCCTATTAATCTCACGTTGTTCAGTTTGGCATCATCTTGCAAGTTTTGAATTATTTTTTCCTGCATACTGGTTGTTTTTAAAAGATCCTTTTTTACTCTTTCACTAGTTGCAACTGTGTCTTCAAGATCTGAGACTCTATCTTCACTTTCATTCATATGACTCTGCCAACTTGTGATCGAGATTTTATTTTCTTGTATATGTCTTTGAAATTGTTTCATGTGATCTATTTTCTTTCCATATTGCTTCGTCAGGGTCTCCATCATTTTTCTATTCTTTAATTTTTTATTGATGTCTTCTTTAGTAGTATTGAAATCTCTCATTATGGTTATCCTTTCTCTCTAATTCAGAAATTATTTCTGTTCTGTTCTCCTCTCTGCTTTTCTGTAGTTGTTCCCCTACTTGAGATGCTATTGATTTAGACATGTCTTTGTTAACTTTAGATATTATTTCTGCTCTGATACTCTATATGTTTCTCCAGCTGTTTTCCCACTTCATGCATTTTTTTTTTACTTCAGATGTTATCTCTGATCTCAGTTGCTCTGTAAGTTTCTGCACTTGTCTGTCTGCCTCAGATGCTACAAATTCAGAGGTTTCATCTGCATGATTCCCAGTTTCTTCCATGGTAGTGTCTCCTGTATTTGATTTGAGTGGGCTTGGGCCCTGAGATTGCATCCTACTCCTTATTGTTATCATTTTGTATGGAAGCGACCTCTGCACTTTGGTGGCATTATGCTGAAAGTGTCTATGGGCCTTTGGTCTGGAGGGTCCAAGTGGCTTCCCCTATAGAAGTTCCCAGCTTCGTGTCGGAGCTTGGGCTGCTGGCTGCTGTAAAGCCCTGTTGGTCTACTCTGTAGGTGGAGGTGGAGCTCTGAATTGAGGAGTCCTTGTAGGCTCTTGGAACAGATGGGTTTCCAGACGAGATGCATGGTGGGTTCAGTTCTGGACCTTGGGCAGGAGGGGTGGAAAAACAAAAGGGAAAGTGGAAGGGGAAGGGGAAGGCAGGCCAAGGGTCTTTATCTGGCAGGCACATGGGCCTGGCAGGCTCGGGACTGGGACAGGAAGTGAGTCTCAAGCAATGTATTATTGAGGATCATCTTTTGAAGCAAAGAATAGAACTTTTGATTCCTGGGCTTGACATATCTCAATGGACAACCGAAGAATTTAGGATAAGTGGACTACCTTGACTTAAGCAGCATTGTGTTATTGAACTGTCTCTTATCTTTTTCTGGAGCATCTCTCATGCTATTGTCTCTGATCAGGCTAGAGTTACCAAAGTGAAGATATTCTGCATTTTATTTTATTTTATTTTATTTTATTGTCTTTTTGAGACAAGATATCCCTATACAGTTCAACCTGTCCTTTTGTAGCCTTGACTGGTCTCAAACTTGCACCTATCTTCCTGCCTCAGCCTCCCAAGTGTTGGGATTACAGGCATGTGTCACCACACCTTACTGCTGAAATATGTTTTAAAATAATAATCTTTGGCCACTATTATTAATAAAGGTGACATTTGTCTGAGATTGAAAATACATAGGTGTAGCACAATTTTAAACTTAAATTTGAGAAGCAACAAAATTATTCCAGAAATGGATTATTCTTTAAAGTTTAAAATGTATTTCTTTTTGTCTAAAGCTGCCATGATCTTTGTGTAAATTTGTTATTGTGGTAAGATTTTTAATAATTGCTATCAGACAATTATAGCAAAGAACTCTTGGCAGCATGTACAGTTATTATATGTATAATATATATACATATACATATACATATATATTGCTATAAATATATAG
The DNA here is from genome assembly GCA_004027025.1 of Myocastor coypus. Classification (NCBI taxonomy): domain Eukaryota; kingdom Metazoa; phylum Chordata; class Mammalia; order Rodentia; family Myocastoridae; genus Myocastor; species Myocastor coypus. The sequence continues at coordinate 51,947 of PVJA010011166.1, read as the reverse complement.
TATTGAGAAATTTATAGTTTCTTCATAAAATATATTTCTCAAATAAAGAAATAACGACAAAATCATTTAATAATTTAGAATATTTTCCCAGAAATGAACTTACTGTAAAATTCCTTGCACATTTTGATGCACTTATGGAACTGTGTAATTTCTAATACTTAATGAGTTCAGATGCAATATTTTTGAAACTTGAAATACAACCATCTGCAAAAAGCAAACACATCATTTACAGTGGTAATAGTTCATTCATGTCAAAACTCTTTCTGTTAATGTACAGAGAAGTCAATGACTTCTGTGAGCCCAATTTCTTGATTTTTTTTTTTTTAGGAAATTCTAGACCAGGAAGATAACTTCATAAACTGTACATTATTTATAATTTATTGACTGAAATAGTCTTTTTTTCTGGGTAGAAAGAAAATCCTTACTCGGGGAAATAACTTCCTCATCAAGGCGTTTTGCTCAAACACATTTTTGCTTCTCAAGACTTAAGATTCTTTCTTTTCTGAGATCATCTGTCCTATTATTTAGCAATTTTCTCATTTTCATTTAGATGCCCATTTATATCCTTTGAATTCTGGATTTCTTATAAGTATATCCATCCACGATTTCTCTTTTGGAAATATTATCAAATCCTTATCTGAATCATACTCTTTCTCTTCTTGGGCAATGAGATTCACAAACTTAGCAGTCTCTGTCATTGTGTGTTAATTGCTATGTAACATAGGGTTACACATAAACTCAAAGTAAAGTTAATCTCCTATATTGGCTAAAGTGATTAGACCATTTGATGTTATCATCTTCTGTGTAGTTTCATATTTGTAATCATTTGCTTAAAATCATAAAACAGAATTGATGAGAATACTCAGAAGAAATTATAGTGTTATGAACATCAAGGTGTCTTTAGTGAAGAAAAAATGTTTAAAAGTCAGGTGAGGGGCTGGGGAGATAGCTCCGAGGCACAAGTGCCTGCTGGGCAAGTGCAAGGTCGTGAGTTCGAACCCTGGTCCCACAAAAAAAAAATAAAAAAAAAAATAAAAGTCAGGTGAGAAATTGCTAAGGTTTCTAAAAAGAAGGCCAAAGGGATCATAGAATAGCATATTGGGTTTTCTTAACCTTGAAATTGAAGGATTTTGAGTTGAACATATCTACTGCAAGCTTTCAGATTTGATGATAGCCTACTTCCTAAGCGACACTTATTGAACAACAATAGCTAAGTTTCTGAATCTCACTGCCCAAGAAAAGAATATGACTCTGATAGGGATTTGATAATATTTTAAAAAGGAAACTTGTGGATGGCTCTCCTTACAAGAGATCCAGAATTCAAGGGATTTAAATTGATATCTAAATGAAAATGAGAAAATTGCTAAGCATGCAGTGACAGGGCAGTCAAGGAAGCTATCAGGAAAAATAAACAAATAAACATCAGAATTGTCCCTGGAGGCACATCTGAAGAAGACAAGGCCTGGAGATGAAGAGGCGGTGACCAGGCCTATCAACCTCCCTAAGGAATAAGCAGTAATTTGGAATTATACTATAATTGGTACTGCCTTGTCCATTAAAGCCCATTATTTACCCAGGTGGGTAGCCCAAATATGAAGGCCTATCCATCCAATAAAATGCCTTTGGTCTTTCTCCATACCCATGACATGGGAGCTTCTCCTCTATTGGATCCATGTTAGCTAAGATTGTGATCTTATTGGCTGATTATTGTTTGACTATCATTGATTGTACTCATTGTATGACTTATACCTTCTTTGTGCTTTTGCTGTATAAAACATTCATTTAAAAGTGTCCTCAGTGGCAACTTACTTTTGAGTCTCTTCTTATCTTTCAATAATTGTTCCACTCTCGACCTGCATTCTTCCTTAGAATTCATTCTTCCATTTCAGGGGACATAGACTTAGGGTATCTGAAATCTAGCAGGTTTAGAGTTATGTTTTCCTCGACATCAGAGTCACTTATCTAAACTTTTTTGAGTATTTCCCTCAGAACTGTCTTATATTTGGAGGAGTATGACACTAGGAGGTCCCTGCTTAAAAACTTCTCCAAAGAATAGCAGGTTTATTGGTGTCACTGTAACAAATAAAGTACACATGATACATCTGACAAACTGTTGCCAGATTGTAATGAGTTAAACTGATTCTAAGGGCATTTCTTCATGGGCAGACTCGTGATTCCCTTTTACCCTGGGCTCTGTCTCAAACACCTTGTCTGTGACTATTTATTTATTTATTTATTTATTTTTGCCTTTTTGAGACAGAGTCTCACTATGCAGTTCAGGCTGGTTTTGAGCTTACTTTTGTAACCCAGGCTGGTCTTGAACTCGCACTGATCCTCCTGCCTCAGCCTCCCAAGTGCTAGGATTACAGGCGTAAGCCACCACTCCTGGCTATCTGTGACTATTTATTATAAAATATTTTATGACTTATGTTGAGAACCTGTGTATTTCAGAATGCAGGAATACTAGGAAACTTTAATAGTTACCAAGATGCATTAGAGATTATATGGAAAGATCACATTAACATAAAATTTGAGGACCTGGATCAACTCATTCATAGGTTAAGACGAGCACTACATTGCAAACTTATACTTAGAAAACCTTGACAGAGACATTACTTGGAGCACACCTCAATCTTTCCTATAAAAACAAACAAGACCCTTCTTCAATTTTTAAAGTAGTAAAATGATTAGTTCACTAGAGATTGCAAGGATAAAGATTTTAATGTCTTTATGAAGGGTTTTAGTCTACTTACTTAGACTGAGCAGTGAGTTTCATCCCAAGAATTCTAGGAATTCTAATATTTTTTGTGCTGTGGATGCAATAAATCTGTCAGTGGTGCTAAGCTTCTAAGGAGAAAAATGTTTTGGGAGTGAAAGGGAAAATCAGTAGTTCCAGGCCCACTTCTCTGTGTTCAGATTATCCCGTAATCTGAATGTGAAATTTTAATTGTCACACGACTTTAAGGAGATACTTGAAAACCTTGCTCAACAATTTTTAATACCTTACTAGTGAAGATCATTCAAATTAAAAGACTATTGACATTTGGAGATATATTTTTTTACTAACAAATAGGCAGGAGGACAAAAATTACTATGCAAAGCATAAAATATGAACACATTTTATTGTTAATACTTTATTTTCATGTTAAAAACTTAACATTTTATTGTTGAGTTATTTTACTGTGGAAATATTTTACCATTTTCTTTAATTTTGAGGAATCTGCCCAATATCAGTATTGAAGGACTAAGAACAATGCTAAATTCTCTAAGAAATAAGCAAATATTAGTTGGATGAAAATTATATGTAACATTGATTTTTAAAAGTTAATGATATAGGGGCTGGGGAGATAGCTCCGAAGCACAAGTGCCTGCTGGGCAAGTGCAAGGTCATGAGTTTGAACCCTGGTCCCACAAAAAAAAAAAAAAGTTAATGATATAAAAATATATTACCCCAAGTCGACTAAAGTACACATTGAAATTTAGAACACAAATAAATATGCCCAGTTTTTCTTTTTTTGTGCAGATTCAAAAGGTTAAAAATACATGAATTGATCTGAGGAAACAACTATAGGTATAGAGCAAAAATATCATAGCTTTAGAATTACTCAATAAGTTAACCATGTATCTTTGAACAGAGATAACAGGAATAAATAGTCTAAGATTCTTGTACTATCCATGAGATTAGTAAATACATCTATAAACATTAAAGTTAATAGAGTGGAGAAATTTAGTGTATATTTTTCCAATAGTGTACAGTAAGATTATTATGGCTGACACATTGTGTCAACTTGAGAAGCCTAGAGGCTTAAGGAAGTAACTCAGCAGTTCTACTGTAGCAAATAAAGTACGCATTTTACATCTGACAAACTGTTGCCAGACTATGAGTTAAAATGATTCTAAATGAATTTCTTTATGGGCAGATCCATGATTCCTTTTTACATCCTGGGGTGTAAAGAACATGCCCTTACCACTGTAGCATGATGTTCATTGTGTCAACTTCAGAAGCTTAGACAGTTAACTAGGTCAGTCAATGCCGACCAGGGTCTTTACTTTGTTTTCATCATGAGCCTGTGCAAGAGGAAGGTGTGCAGATGGTGCACATGTAAAGGAACACCCTGTGGGGCGGGTAGTCTGCACACAGGATAAGGAAACCAGAAAGCACTGATTGCTGGGTCTTTGAAGGAGCTCCAGTCTTCCCCTTCAGCTTGGTTGTCACCTCCTGGCTTCTGTTGCTGAACATTCGGCTTCCTTCTTGGACTTGTCAGACTTCCAGTATGGACTCTTCAGCCCTCTGCCTCTACCATTCTGCTCCAGGCCTATCAGCTTCCTAATATGGACTTGCCTGGAGCACTTCAGTGAGCTCTATGACTTGGACTGATACCCTCTGCATGCCGCTCATCCAACTATGGCCAACCACTGGAAGCTAAATTTGTAATTTCTTATACATTTGTGTAACTCAGGTTGTATCTGTTTGCCTGGTAAACACTGACTGATACTAAGATGAAAACTGTAACTTTTAAACTACACATATTCCCCAACTTAAAATGTTTAAACATTCAGTAGAAAATTGGCTTCACATTTTGGATTTTGATTTTTTTTTTTTTTAATCAGGCTAGGGATACAGGAAAATATTCTTTTACAGTTAAAGAAAAGAGAAGAATAGTTATGAGCGTAAGCACCTTCAGTGTTCTTTGTTGTCAGGTAATGTTCAGGAGATTAGGTGAATTAAATGCAGTTTTGATTTACGATATTCTCATTTTATAAAACTTTTAGTGATAAATGAACCCATTATAAGTGAAGACCAGCTGTCATTGAAAATAAAATATAGATCTGAGGAATCTGCATTCATATACTCAACCAACTGTAGTTTAGAGATACTTGAAAAATTTGCATTTGTATTGAAAATGTACATTTTTCCCTCCTATTTCAGTAAAATAACTATTGAATTAGTTAGGTATTATAAGTAATCCAAAGAGATTTGAATTACATAGCTGGGTGTGCATATGTTATAATCAAATAGCATGACATTTCAGCACCAATGGATTTTGCTATTTATTAGTGGGGTGTCTTAGATGAAAATGTCTAAATACTGAAGGACAACTATGCATATCCATAAAACATATAAAATGCTCCTTCAAACCATGTCTGAACATGCCTTGCATGATAGGACATTCTTTCAAAGCTGTCTGATATTTCAGGCCCATCATCACATTTATGGGCTGTGTTTTAATCTTTTTGGTCTCCAACCTGCCTCCTTGGACTGCTCCATTAATATCCCACACTAAAGAGCACATTTTACTACTACCCAGGTTGTTGTCCTCCTTGGAGTTCTGGTCCCCAGACCTGGCTGATATTCCATAATGATTCTGTTAATGTGCCTTTGTCCAGTGCTGCCTCTGCTGGGCAACGTAGGTCTATGAGTTAAACACTAAATGAGGACTAAGACATTTTAAAAAAAGTTTGTGTAGTTGCAATCAATTTCTGTTAAAAGATGCATATTTACCCAGTAAGATATGGGCTGGAAAGGCCACATTTGCTTCAAATAGTGAGCTCATCAGGCCGGCAGACGGTCACTGCTTAGCTCAGGTCCTAAACCAGGGCCCACCTCCCATGAGGCACTCCTTGCTCTAATACCGTATTCAGCACCTGCGACTCAATATCCTTCCAGATGCTCCACATTTCAATGCATAAGATTTCTGGTGGAAATTTTAGAAAAAACTATAAAGAGTATGTAACCTAAAAAATTTACCATCAGTTCTGAGACAATATTGTAAAGGATACTCAATAATATATACAGTCAATTCTGCAGAAGAGGTATTGTCTCCCTCCTCCAGCTGAGAGACAACAAATTAATCTTTCTAGATGGAGAAAGCAAGAGGACTATTTTCTATGCAAACATGGCATGCATCTAATCTGAGTTGTTTGCAGTGTGTTTTATAACCCAGTATGGTAATCCAGATACTAAGGATGGGTATGTTCAAGCTATTTGATAACCAGCTTCATTTCTATCAGTCTTATTGGGCATATTCCTTTATAACTGTCTTCTGCATGGATAAAGCAGAGCAGTGAATTCATCAGGTGTGATTCATTTCTGTCGTCACTGGCCTCAAAGATAAGTGTCTTAAAATGCCAATCCATAATTTGCAAAGACCAGAGAAATAACAAAAATCAAAAGTTACAGATAGACACCATACATTTCTTTGAACAAGTTAAAGGATGAAGATATAAACATAGCCTAGATTTCTTCCTAATGAGAAAAATTACTATGTTTATTTCTTTTTATGTATTTAATACAGGGTCTCACTATGCAGATTGGACTAGTAGTAATTCTCCTATTTTCAGCCTCCCCATTGCTGAGATTGCAGGCACACACCACTACACCCATACTCAATCACTGGCTCAGCACACCTGACAGCAGAGTCAGCGCAGAAAGTGGTACTGGAGATTAAACCCCAGTCCCTGTGCTTGTCTAAGCAGGCTCTCAGTCCTCTGAGCTATCTTGCCAGTCCTAACTATATCATTTTACTTGGTTCTGTTTAACTGTTTTTGAGATGAGTCAGTGATACATCCTTAACTCTGAAAGACCTAACAAATGACAGCTTTCCATTAGACAACATAGTCAAGGATAAAAGTTTCCCTAGAGTAAGAGCTGGCTGTTACTCTTGCAGTGTCACCTGATAGTGGGATGTGGCTGTCTGTGGTTTCAAATATGGTGTAGCAATACAAGTGTGAAACCTCAGATCCTTCCTAACCTACTAACTGTTGGATTTGAGTTTACCTCTCGCAGATGTATTCACTTAATTCCAGGAAACATTTATTTCTAAGCAGCTTCCCCAGGGCTGCTGGGGTGTATCAGTCACACCTTTTGGAGAACCGATGACATCCAAATCTGTACAACTGAGTCCAAGGCTTCGTAGTTGTCATCCAGCAGTGTATTATGCACATAATGCAAGTTCTGGACAGCAGAAGCAGAAGAATCTCACTCTCAATAGTATGAACACACGGCAGAAATATACCAACAGAATTTTGATGTTTCTAAGAAATCACTAAAAAATGCATTGGAGTCTTTGAAATATAATTGTTAACTGGCCTGTTAGGTACAAGACAGCACCCACACTATAGGAGCAGCAACAGTATTCGCTTAATAATAGCTTGTTTTACGTTTCTTTTATCTTGAACTATAAAGTGCTGTTGTGTTGAGAAACTGACAGATCCTCTCAGATGCTCTTCAGTGCCTGATTTACCTAGTGACTTCTCATTTGTCCCTGTGACATTTTGTAGTGATTTCGGTGGAGCACCCAGGAGTTTACGGGAGGCAAATTGGATAGCTATGTATTTGTCTCTCTAGCACTTTGAACATGTGGCCTTTTCTGATAGGAACAATGCCTTCTGGCACTATAGGACAGGAGGCACAAGCATGTGACACATTCATTTCTAGTAAACATTCTTAGCAGGAGCAACAAAAACTAACAATGAAATGAATTGACCCAGACAGCACCAATCACAGGGTAATGTTAGCTTTTCTTTCCCACTGTGATTGCTGCCCAAACATGGCTAGTTGATCGAGTACATTTTATTTCACAGTTCTCTGTATGATTGCAGCTTCAGTTTTCTTTCCCAAAAAGGTTTTAATAGGTTGAGTTCTTACTACCCTCCAAAGTCCCCAGGATGCTCAGCTTGGTGCCTACACCCTGAAGACAAGGTGTCCCGAGCCTCACCTTTACTTTGACTCTACTGCGAGGTTTTTGAATTCCAGATAGAAGAAGAAAAACTAATTGGAGGGGAGGAAGTATTTTCTACAACTAAAAGAAAGCTTTTCTTCTTGAACACCATTGGTCAGAACAATGTTTTCACCCATTTGTTCATACTGGAATGAAGACCCCAGTGCTAACAGCTTCTGTTTCAACCTTAGGAATAATCTGACTCCATTACTCACGAAGCTACCTACTGTCATTTGCAAGGCTGTTCCTTGTTTACTGACACCTTTGTTTAGACAAATCCATCAGTGCCTCTGCTTATAAGACATGTAATAAAGAGTCATATACATGACTGTTTTCTAAATGTTGTAATAGGCCTAGCATCACTGATTTCAACAATAAAACAGCCACTGAAATGTTTAATTCGCTTGTATGTGAATTTGGCCAAACATACTTTTCTGTTCTTATTGGAATAATTACCTATAAAGTATATTTGTGTCTATTAGTGTTTAGCACATTTATTATCTATCTGTCTATCTATCTATCTATCTATCTATTTTATTTGGTATAGTATCTCACCACAAGCTTGGACTCATAGTGATTCTCCAGTTTTCAGGCTCCCCAACCCTGGGATAACAGGTGCCAACATTCCCATACTTGGTGGAGAGCTCAGCAGACCCAAGGGCATGACTGGCATGGCATATGGTACCAGGAATCAAACCTGGGTCTTTGTGCATGCCAGGCAGGTGCTTAGACCACTGAGCTATCTCCCCAGCCAATACATTTAAATAAAGCAAAAATTTACCATTTCATTCTAAAAGTGCTTGAGAAGATATAAAACAATTAGAACTATTTTATTTTCATGATTCAGAGCTTTTAATGAAAGCTTTTAATGAAAATATTCTCTCAGGCTTTCACAGAGAGCAAACTGGTCAAGCAATGGCCATTACTCATCCAGACGGCTAAACGTGACAATAGTTCTACAAAGCACTATATGTGGCTTCAAAGTAAATCCTGAGGGAATTTGACTTACCTTGGGAGATACAAAAGTTACGTGTTATGTTATTCAGATCTTGCCTTAACTTACCCTTAACCACCCAGCAGAAAAGTTTAAACATGAGACATAAAACATAATGCTAGATTAGTATGCTGATCTGTAAAAGGCTTAAATCAACAACTTCTAGCATTGCCAGTTGTGCCAGTAATCCACTGTGGTTATGGAATACTGGACTATGTATGCAACTACTTTCTCGTAGTTTAATGAGAAGAATTTATTTGTACCAACAACGATTAGAAAAATTATCATGTCTACATCCTGTGCTCTGCAGAACTACTATGAGGAGAATAATATGCATTGTATCAATTACTGGAAATGTAATATTAACACATTTTTGGAAAAAATAAATAAGCTAGAGGAAAAGACTGAAAAAAAGAGGAGAAAAAAGCTTATTGCAGCTCACTACATTTACACTGACTAGGAGAATTACTCATAAGAAGATTTCTTCTTTGACCTTGGTGGGGACATCTGTGAGATTAGACCCCAACTGGCTTTTCATCCTGTTGATAACCAGTTGAACTTCTTGACATTTTTCTTAAAGAGCAAAAGAAGAAGCTGCCAAGAATCTGAAGACACAAGCAGTGGAACTCACACAACATCACTTCTGTTGCATTCTATTGGTCAAAGCAATCACTAGGCCAGCCCAATCAAAAGGAGTGGAGTATAAAAAAGTAACTCACTTTGCAAAAGGCCTCTATGATTAAGGGGCATTATTATAAAGATTCACCAGTCGGAAGTAGAAATTATTTTGCCATATAAGTATCTGATCAATTAAAGATAAAATAATCTCTAAAAATTAAAAAAGAAAGTATTGTTGTTGATACATTGTGTCAACTTAACGAATCTAGAAGTTTAAGTAGTTCAGCGGTTCCCCAATGTGGGGTGCAGGAGCAGAGAATACACCCTTAATGTGGTAGGACTTTGTGCATTGTGCAACTTGAAAAGTCTAGAGGTGTAGCTAAGGGACTCAGTAGGGAGCCAGGGTCTTCCCTTCGTAAATATCTGGAGCCTGTGCAAGAGGAGGGCACAAAGATGGTGCAGGTGCTACATCTACCCCAGACCTGGTGTTCTGCTTGCAATAAAAGAGGGGCAAAGAGACTTGCTTTTGCTCTTGTTTCTTTTGCTGTCTTCTGACACCTTGGACTGCTATACCTGTGCCAGGCCACCCTGCCTTGGAGCCAGCTGCTTAAGGACTGAACTGTGAGCTGAATAAACCTTTCCTTCCTTAATTTGGATGTCAGGTATTTTGTCTCAGTGGGAAGAGAAAAGGAATTAAGACAAAAGTCTCTACAAATCGAGTCCTACATATCAAGTGTAATAAATTCTTGTGAATGAATATACTTTGAAATTATTGTAAATGAATATACACTGAAATAGTTATACATTATAAAGAGAAAAGAGAAACTGAGAAAAGTAGAGGAAAAAAGCAGACACAGAGCCAAAAGGAATAAATCATACTGAACTAAAAAAAAATCAGAGCTTGATTATTAATACAGTCCTCACACAATTGCCCCCTTTGATTCTCCTCTTGCAATACCCACCTGAAATTGGCACAAAATAGACCTACATTTAACCTAAACTCTATCTTCTAAAATGCTATTTAGGGCTCAGAACATAGCTCATTGGCACAGTACCTCTATGGCCAGGGTGAGGTACTGAGTTCAGTCACAAGTATGAAAAAAGAAAAAAATATTTAGACTCTGTCAAAGTGATGTTTTATTTAATTTCTGTATGGCCAGTAAAGTTAGTTCTTATAAAAACTGAAAGAATGCTTAAGTTATCACTTGAAGTCAACAGTTTTATGTCAATCTATGAAAATATTAGGCAGTTTTTAAATCTTTTATATTAATTGTTTATGTTTAATCCTATAAATATAAAATTATGTTGGTATTAGGTAGAATGTGATGTCTGTATCATATTTTAACAATATTCTTTTGACCTAATTGGACTATTGCTGGAAACAGATATTATATTTCCAATATAGAATGCATTAATGATATATGATAAAATAGAACAAAATACTTAGATTTTAATTACTGGGAAAGTTAATGGTACCTTATCCTGCGAGTGCTTAATTGTGTCTGTTTTAATGTAACTTATGTATGAAGCTGTGGTTCCTTTTATTTGGCAGCTTTGCTAGTTTTACCACAATCTAGGTGCCACTCAAATATTTTCTTTTTCTTTTTCTTTTTTTTTTTTGTTTGAGACAGGGTCTCACTATGCAGTTCAGGCTGGCCTTGAGCTCACTTTTGTAGCCCTGGCTGGTCTCAAACTCACACGGATCCTCCTGCCTCAGCCTCCCGAGTGCTGGGATTACAGGCAGGCGCCACCACGCCCGGCTAACCACTCAAATATTTTCTAACAAGTTATTTATTTTACAAAATCAAACAGTTAATATACAGGTCCACTGCACCAATGCTTAAACTGTCATTTTGTTCTTTTTGCAGGGGAGTGAGACAGAAGGGTCTATAGGGTGCTCAGGGTCTTAATACTAAATCGGATCCGCCTGTTTACAGCTCCTAAGAGCTGGGATTACAGATGCATGCCACCACACTCAGTCTCAGCTGACGTCTCAGTGTGCCCCGTGGGCAAGGCCAGCACAGCTGGTCCAGGGATCAAGCCCCCCAGCCCCTGTGCCTTCTTGCAGGTGCTTTAATCCCCTGAGCTATTGAGATGGCCCTAAATTGTCATTTTAAAAAAATATATTTTAATATGTCTGTGTCTATGTATTGTCAGTCATAGTAGATAATTTATTTCATATGATTACTAAACCAAATGATTATCTTATATAAATTTGTAAAATTTTCTATAGCAATTTACATATCTTTACTAAAGTACTATAATATTTGGTTTCACAGCCCACATTATATTTTTCAAATTTCTACTAGTAAGTCCAATAATGTGAATGGTATGAAAATACATTTAATATATGATGTTACTGGAGTAAAATGAGACAGCTTAAAAAATCAAACTGAAGCTGCAACACTACAATCATTTGGGGGGGAACAGAATATGCATAAATCCAATAAAATAAGCATAGCAAAAGATCTGGTCGTTAAACTATCTCATTTATTCTGAAATAAAATATGGTTGGTAGCTACTAGGGAAAAAACTGAGGATAGCAAGGTGCACTTTTTTACTAGCTGCATTTAAGGTATTTAATTCTATGGTGGTCTCAGAACTACTTTTATTTAATCTCCATATGCTCACTATTTAAGAAAACAATTTTACCACTTGGTGGTGCTGGTGGATAATATAAAAAGCAAAATATTTTACTTGCTCTGTTTCGGAGAGCTGGTTACTGTGAGTGAAATAAAATTAAGGCAAGGACGATTTTATTCACCTCTGTCTTTCCTTATTTTTCATTTATCCTTTGACATAAACAGTGCAAATTAGGCAGAGTATTTGCTGCAGATGGTGTGGGCTCTTGCTAAGTAGCAAAGGAAGCGCAAATCTTTAACACCAATTTCACGGCATTTGAGACTAATAATTAAAGAGGACATTATTTTCATTTTAAATTGTTTCTGCTTTACTATGAAAGACTGCTTCAATTGCGTACTTTGTATCAGCTCAAAAGGACAAGTTTTTGTATAAACACCCATGTTTTACTTAGCATGTTGACTAATAAATTATATTACTCTCATTTTTGTGGGAATGCTAGTGTTTTATCATGTAATTGAACGTGTTTAAGCCAAAATTTAATAGGAGCTGCATCTCTAAACTAGCGCAAGTGTTCAGTTATAGGCAGTGCTAGAATATTTTCAGAGAACGTGATGAGCAATTGGCAGTCATGTACTATGTATGACAATTGGCAATTTTCGTTCAGAAGTGTCTCTCAAGTTTTGCTGAATCTGCAATGATTATTCATATTTGTTAACAGTGTTTTTTTACTTAGCTAAGCTTCAGGGTTCAAAAGTTTAAAAATGTATAAATTATACAATTTTTACAAAATATTCAGCCATGTCTTTCTTAAGTCACATAAACATAGAGAAGAATTATGCCACTGCTTCATACCTTTCCTGTTATCTGTAAACTGGGGCCAAGGCACGCATTTCTTATGCCTAGCGTTAACCTAGTCTGTGTTGCTCCACAGGGGGTGTGAAATGGAAGAGGTATAGGGAAAAGATTTCAATGACAAGATGAAAGCTTTCACTTTTCACTTCCTTTCAAAGAAAAGAACCCAGCCAACACATGCTCTTTATCACACTGGTAGGCAGATACATTATAAACATCTTTGACAAGGAATAATGGACAGCCTGAGGCCCCCAAATTCTGGTTTTGCACAGATAAAAGAACAAGCAACTGTGCTCATGAACAACAACGGCTTGGACACAGCGCAAAAGATGGCTCCAAAGCTTATTCTTACCTGTAGTTGTTCATCCCACTTCAGGCCTATGTACCGCTGGATTTCAGTGCCCATTAACACTTGTGGTTATCGTCTTTGGCAATCATGAGGGCAGTTAGTGAAAAAGCAAACACTACAAAATGCATGCCAAAACTACTGTAAAGTTTTACAATTCTAAAAATCCACTGTTATGATCGAAACTCCGTTTTTCACCGGCCCTACTGTAACTCATGGTGCAAGTGTGTAAATTATGTCCACGAGCAACATGTACTCAAAACAGATGAAAGAAAACCCCACGTGGCTGTGTGCCTTAAGCATACAGGCTTTTCTGATAATTTGAAGATTAGTAATTTTAACGATTCTATAGTTTTGTTTTCAAATAAATAAACGTCTACATTTCTTTTTTAATGTTTTTTTTTGTAGTTAGAACCAAAATGCCTCTGTCTATTTGGTCATTTAATTTTATCTTTCTTTCCTAATGAGCATTTCCTCTCTCTTGCTTCTTGTATGGGTTGATAAACAAATGAAATAAATAAAACATAAAGATAAAGCTAAACAAAGGAGAGCTACTCCTGCAGAGGACACTGAGAGACATTTTTTCATTCCCTCATGCATATGCTGTTTCATTTCCTGTGGCAGAGAAGAGAAACACTGGACTGATTACAAGTCTGGTGAAATCTAATGTAATCAGGGTTATAGCGTGACAAGCCGGCCCATCCCTTCAGTCAGCTCTGTAGGATGCAATTTTCTCCTTATAAAGTGGCAAGACTTGGCTATTGAGAAAGTGAAATGTGATCACCCTGGACTTCAATGTTAAGGCTAAGTATAAAACACATTTTAAAGGTTAGCAAAAAAATAATGTAAAACATTTCATTAATAATTATATATTGAGTCTCCACTACAATTAAAACATTGTGTGTATTTCTTGTTGAATGAAATAATATTGAGAACATTTTATTGTTTACTTTATGTGTATTTTGATTATAAGTCTAAAATTATGCTATATTAATATCTTTGAATAGGTTGTTACTCGACTCAGAACTAAAATTAAAAGAGAAAAAAATATATTGCTTTGTATTTTGACAAAATATATTTGTTATTTTATACCATTCCTTGCAATTTCAAGAGCCTGTCTTGCCAACTTCAATGAAAATGCTAGTTTTAATAAATTAAACTTTAATCACATGTCAACCTCTTGGCTAAGATCAAGTGTAGTATCTGTTCTTATCAATTCATCAAACTTTATATTTTTATATTTTTCATTGAGTGTCTAACCATAGTAATCATCTGAAGCAAAGCATTTATGTATACTAAGAACTAGTTTTGCAGGCTATGCAGCACCTGCAGAGAAGTAAAGATGGGAGCTGGGGAGATAGCTCTGAGGCACAAGTGCCTGCCTGGAAAGTGCAAGGTCGTGAGTTTGAATCCCGGTCCCTCAAAAACAAACAAACAAAAAAAGAAGTAAAGATACTCATTTGGATCACAACTTGTTCAATCCTACCTCTCAGACATGCCATGCCTCACTTGGATCCTCCAGGCACAATCAGGAGAGGCTGCGATCTCAATGCGATGATATCATGTAGCTAAAATTATGTAGAAATACCCAAACTTTCAATTTATTTTTGGAAGAAACTTATATATTTAATTTTTTAATAATTTAATTAATAAATCTCATTTTTGTTTCTGCAGAGTATTCTACAAGCAGTGATTTTCATCTTTACATACAAAAAAAGAGGGCGTTTATAACCAGCACTGCTTTCATCAGCATAATAATTTCCTTTTTCCTCTCTCTAAAAATTTAAGTAATGAATTATAGTGACACAGATATATCCCGTTATAGTCAACTAATTTTAATACTCAAAAAGAAATATAATCAAAATTAGCAAATAATCATGAGTCATAGATAATGTGTTACATATTTCAAATGACATTTCCAAATAAACTTTAACTGTACTTTTATAAAACTGTAACATTCAGTATGCATTAAAATTACTGAAGAGTTAGAAAACAACGAAGAAAACTGAGTTGTTAACTGATTCAGCCATTTCTAATATATGTGCCACTAAATTTTATCATCTTACTCTTTGGTGTTGTTTAGGCCATTCTTCAACAAATAGCATGACATTCAAAGTCTTTATTAAATTGTGATTTTACAAAAATGTAAATAGACTATAAAATGAGGTTGTATGTGTTTAACACTATTAATATCCTTTAATAAATTAGAATCACCCATATGAGGTATACCACTAGTAGTCGTCCAGAAAACAGAAAAAAAAAAAAAAACAGTGATGAATTTTAATCAAAATTCTCTGTAATTATTATGTGACCCATTTTTATACATCTAGATTCTATGGCGAGAGCACTGTTACAGAAAAGAATGATGCTCGGGCTGGGATACAGCACAGTGGTCAAATGCCTGTGTGGTACTTCCAAAGTCCTGAGTTTGATTCCTGGTACCAAAAATAAATAAATAAATAAATAAATAAATAAATAAATAAATAAATACTAAACCAAAGGTAGTACTGCCTGAGGAAGCAAGATATATATGGTATTGCATCTTTTCAAATGAAAAACAAAGACACATGAGATGGTATGAAAAATGAATAACTGAAAATCAGAGACACACTTATTGAACACTTTCAAAGAAACCCTTTCTAATCAATTGATAGATATGTGATCTTAATAGAATCTGTTTGAATAATTATGTTCTTAGCTTTTGTTGTAATTTGGCTATTGAATATTCCTCAAAGGTCACATGTTCAGCAATTGGCCTTCAGGGTGGTACTGCTAAGGGATATTTGAACATTTATAAAGTGTATTATAAAAATTCCTCAGACCATTGGAAGTATACCAACAAAGGGGACTGTAGGATCTTTCTCCTTCTTCATTATTTTTTTCCTTCATAAAATGAGGTTAGTAGTATGTTTTTGTTGTATGCTTTTGTCATGTTGTGCTGCCTACCATGATGGGACAATCCAACATGAACACAAGCTCCCAAATTTTTTTTTTTTTTTTTTTTTTTGTCTTTTTTGAGACAGGGTCTCGCTGTGCAGTTCAGGCTGGCCTTCAGCTCACTTTTGTAGCCCCGGCTGGTCTCGAACTCGCACCAATTCTCCTGCCTCAGCCTCCCGAGTGCTGGGATTACAGGCGTGCGCCACCACGCCCGGCAAGCTCCCAAATTAATAGACAAAATAAACCCCGTCTCTTCATAAATTGATTAACTACCAACATCATCCAACTGGTGTAATCCAGATAAACTTCTCTAAACAATTAAGTGGAATATAGTCTATTTAATGTTGCATACAATTTTTTAAACAGGAAGCAGTTTTTTGAAATGTCTTTATTTTTAAATGGGAAAAAGTGTGGACTGAATGCTACCTTGATTACCAGGTAGTGTGTTCTCTCATAATGGTTTCACTGAACTTCACTCACCTTACACTCCTAATTGTTTTAGTAGTTCTGACACAGGCAGTGACTGCTGGTCACTACGTCTTCCATCCTTTGTCACTGCTTTCCTAGGATTTTCAATAGTGAGCCAGAAGATTTATATAGAGAGAGACTTTTAGGACCAGGTTGAGGAGTGCTAATATTAAGAATAGTGATGATAGGTGGCAACTGGATATGCAGAAGACAATCAGCAACAGTGTCTCCACTTTACTAGGGGTGGTTTAGGTGTACATTTGAGTCATTGTGTTCACACACTGGCATTAAGCAATTCCATTTGCAGAGTAGTCTCTTTTCTTGTAACTATTCTGTTGAAAATGGAATATTTAAATTTATACACAATTTTATAAAAATACACAGTTAACAGTGTTGCTTGTAATTCTAATTTTCTCTTCAATTAGAAAGTGTTTGGACTGAATACTGCACATAATCTATCAAAGCAATAGTTCTTATAACATTTGCAAAAAGCATACCGCACTTTAATATTGTGAATAATTCCTGCAATAATGTAACAAGAAAACTAGTTTTCTACTTCTACTTTACAGCAAAAATGAAAAGATTTAGAATGTAGCAAAAAATCATAAGCTCATGAGCATCAGTGTTTTAATCTAACACATTCAAATTGATTAAGCATCAGAAGCATTAATGAACAAGACAGCTTCAAACTAATTCATTCAGCACAAATAGTCATCAACTTGCAAGTGATCTTTTGGTACTGTTGCCCACAGTTTTCCAGTGTCCTGGAGCTCCAAAAATTGTGCATTCAAAGCTCACATGGACTTCTTCAACAAATAGGATGAGACCTTTACAGTGAGTGACCTAGTAGCGGAGAATGAGCCTGCACAGGTGACTCAACTACTAAACTATTACAAAAAAAAAAAAAAAAAAAAAAACCATTAATACGGGTAAGTCTAACAAGCCAAAAAAAAAAAGTCCTTAAATAGAAATGATGCTGAAGTGATCAGGTTAACTATGCATGACAAGTCTTAAGCTCTTCCTAATTATTTAAATAAATATCTGATGCCATTGTCATGTTATATTGCATGCTTTCCCGTAATCAGTGGAGTATTAATTTATCTCTGACTGCCTCACTTTAGATTTGACTATTTGTTTGCTAAGGGAACATGAAAGGAAACCAAGGTAACAGAGTAGAATTTGACAGGTAATATCCAAAGGCACATAAGAGCTTTCACTGTTCTGGCTGCATCTTAACTTTGCACTAGGAGAACAGCACGTTGTGACTGGCCTGAGGCCTTGAGAGAGAACAGATGGAGCAGACTTAAATTGGCCTAAGGTTCAGCCTATTAAAAAAAAATAAGGAAAGGAGACCTGAGTGTTCATGCTGATGGATCCTGCAAATTTGGGCAGTTATAGCTGATAAATTGTTTTTGATATGATATCAAAACAGCGGTTCTCAACCTGTGGGTCGAGACCCGGCCGGGGTCAAACGACCAAAACACAGGGGTCACCTAAAGCCATTCCAAATCATAACTAGCAAAATTACAGTTTTGAAGTAGCCACCAAAATTATTTTTTAGTTTGGGGTCACCGGAACATGAGGAACTGTATTGCGGGGTCACGGCATTAGAAGGGTGAGAACCAATTATATACAAAAGAGATATGTAAGACAGCAAGGTAAAATGGCTAAACAGATTTGATTTATGTGTTTTGTGCTATACAAATATACAAAGAATGCTTTATTTTAATTACTGTGAACACCATTGAGTATAAGTTTACAATTAGGAATTACTTTTTTTCTTTTCTTGTATGGCATTCTGTATACTCTGTGAGTCAAAAGAAAAGAGTTCACTGTAGATTTCCTGTGTAAAAAGATAAGCATAATTGGGAAAATAATCTAAAAAACTGACTCCAGTAAGAGTCTCTAGTACAAAATATAGCTTTGTTCTTGCATTTTTTCACTGGTGTCACAGAAATTAAAAATTATTTTATATAACTAGAGGCTGAAAGTTATTTTAGGCATAATATGGTTAGATAGTAAATTGCATGTTTCACTTGAAAGCTTGAGTTCTTAAGAAACTAGTGTAATAGCCAGTGAGATAGCTCAAGGGACTAAAGTGCCTGCATAGGCAAACTCAGGGACTGGGGTTCAATCTCTGGCACCATGCTGCATGAGCCTCACATCAGGGTGGGCCTAGATGGCCACAGAATCTGTGCATGGTAGTGTGGGCCTGCAATCCCAATGCTGGGAGGGCTGAAAATAGGAGGATCACTACAACTCCAAGCTGTGTAGTGAGACCCTGTAAGAATCAAATACATTTTAGAAAGAGAGAGACAGAGAGAGAGACAGAGAGAGAGAGAGAGAGAGAGGAAAGAAAGAAAGAAAGAAAGAAAGAAAGAAAGAAAGAAAGAAAGAAAGAAAGAGAAGGAAGGAAAGAAAGAAAGAAAGAAAGAAAGAAAGAAACTAAGTTATGTAGCCAGTTGTTAATATTACAGTTTTCCTTCACAAAGATAAAGGCAGGTATGTTTGCAGTATCTTCAGTATCTTTTCTTTTTTTTTTTTTCTGGGACCAGGGTTTGAATTCAACCTTGCACTTGCCAGGCAGGTACTTGTGTGACAGAGCTATCTCCCTGGCCTAATTATCTACTATTTCTAATGAATTAACTTACCTTAACGTGCTTAATGTCTTGGTTCCTTTTTTGCTACTGAGACAAATTGTTAACACTGCAAGTCAAGGGGAATAAAGGTTTCTTTCAGCTAACAGTCTACAGATGCTCCATTGCTGGGGAGATAGCTCAGCAGCTTAAGTGCCTGCCTGGCAAGTGCAAAGTCCTAAGTTTTATCTTCAGTACCAAAACCAAACAAAACACAGAAACAAAACCAGCATTGTAGATGCTGTAGTCTACAATCAGCTGGCTCCAAGAAAGGATGATATGGCAGAAGGGAACTTGATGGCAGGTAGAAAGCAGCAAAAGAAGCAAGCAGTAAACAACAAGTAGCAACCCTCTTCCTGTCTTTATAGCCTACCTCTGCTATTCATCCTTAGTTTCTATAACACTCATGCTCGGGGCAAGAAGCCTTTAATCCCAGGCTCATACCATGAATCAATTCCATCATCACATTCTTAATGTCAGAGTCACACACTTTCCATCCAGCCATATCCAAAAGCTCCACCTAGACAGCAAAAGGCCTTGGGAGACATCTAGACACATGCCACAATACCCAGCATGTGCTTCCATATCAACTAATGTTTAGCAAATATAATGTAGAAACTGAATGATTAAGGCATCATAAAGGTTTGAAAATGATTGGAAGGATCTTCCAGTGCATTAGGGAAGTTGTAAAGAAAATAGAAAGGAAAAGAAGAGAGATGGGAGAAACATGATAGGAGTATATTTACTAAAATCTCCTTACTGGCTAAGAGATAAATTGAAAGAATATAAGAATTCAATGTACCTATTCATTAATACATATTTTACATGCTTCAATAAGTACAACATATGTAATAGTTATGTAGACACTGAAGTATTTTAGAAACTGAAGTGAAGCAGTGAGATAATTCAGCAGACTAAAGCTCCTACTTAGGTAAGTTTAGGCAAGAACAAGGGCCATGGTTCCATCTTGGGCATCACATTCCACGCCAACACCAGCCACCAGAGAGGGCTGAGTGGGCTAGTCTGGGCTTGGTGGCGCACATCTGTAATCTCAGTGCCACAGAAGCTGAAAGCAGGAGGATGGCCGAGTCCTAGCTGTGTAGTGAGACCCTATAACAATCAAATACATTAAAAAAAAGACAGAGAAAAGATAAATTTCTTTCAATTTGTGTTTGTACAGTTTGATTATTATTGCACTTAAGTATGTTTAGTTTGCTAAAATATAGATTTGACTAGATGACTAATTTAGAATGTTCATTAGCTTATGAGGTCATTTATTTAACAATTATGCTTAACACACTGTGTACAAAGAGTCTTCCGTATATCAGAATGAGAAAATGTTAGCACCATGAGAGTTTAGACACTTAACCAAGGATCAGAAAATTATCTAGGGTGTGATTGAAACATTTGTCTATTTGATAATTTGGTTTATAGGGTCCATTTTTAAAAATCTGGGTCCATTATCTTATGTTTTGAGGAGTGTCAGAGGGCTAAAGCATTTATCCATTGCTTCATTTCTCAATCTTAGGGTGTTTTACTAGGCTGTGTCTTCTAGTGCCTTCAGAGCTCTGGCTGGAATTCGATTCAGTCAGCTCTGGGTTTGAAACCAGACTCCCTGTTAACTAGGCTTGTGACCTTGAGTGACTACCTTCACCTCCCTGAGGTTGAACAAAGCTGCTAATGAGCTCACGAAGCCAGTTGCCTAGGGTTGTCTTTGCAAAGTGCAATTAGGGAAAAGAAACAGGCCAATTAGTTGCCAGAAACAAAAATTGATCCCTCTGGGGTTCAGAAATGAACAGTGCTAGCTTATATCAATCAATCGTATGGGCAGACAGTCTGTGCTGAGAAAGGAGACTGAGCTGTGACAAAGTGCCTGCAGAAGGGTGCTTTCATTCTCGTTTTTTAAGCCTTCACTCAATGACATCCAGGTCTTCAAAGGTTGCTCATCTAGAAGAAATGATTATGTGAAAAGCCAGAGCACTGACCAAGAATCACACCTTTCTTAAAATATTATTTGTTCATTATTAATATTAACATTCAGGTTATAGAATAACAATGGATTAGAACTGGGGAGATTTGACTTCCACTACTTATCTTTTGGAAACATACAGTTGACTTCTAATGACAGCCTTTGAAAATCTCCAAGTGCCAGTTATTTGCTTCATGAAATGAGGGTTTGGGGGCACTTTCCAAAAATCTTTTGAAATATTCATTCCGGCTTCCGTTACTCAAGTTCTAACAAAAGCAACAGAGATAAAAAATAAATAAATAAATAAATAAAAAACTAAACTAAAGCTATAAAAATTTAAAGCTATGTAAATATTCAAGTAATGCTCCAACTGGAAAGAAATAGTGAAAAAATGACTATAAATAGGAACTATAACTGGCTGAAATGTTTAACATTTTTATACATTTTATATATGTTATGTAAAAACATATATAATATACAGTAGTAAAGAATCAAGTAGAGAAACAGTTGAAATATTAATTAAATAAATATTAGAATACTAATATAAATAATGCATAAATTCATAATGGTAGTAGAGGAAATAAAAATAGGAATTAAGTCTCTCTACATGATAAATAGGAATATTTGTATTTACTTCGCTGAAGCTCAACAAAGCTATTAATGAGCTATCTCTGTTCACTAAATCCTCAGATTTATTTTGATTAAACGAACTTATCTCTAGCATAGTTATGGTTTAAATAGAGGGAACTACACACTGTGTGTAAAGCAATCGTACCTTTATAAATGTGGCTTATGACACTTAATTTAGTAGAGACACTTTTCTGACTATAAATAGCATTTAAAACTAAACAGGAGTACTAAATTTTACATCACTGTTTAGGAAAGTCTCAAAACATTTTGTATCACTGCAAGTAGGTTACTTCTTCATTTTGTCAGATCATTCTAAGAATTAGAAAATATTGATGTGCACTGAATTTCAGCTGCTTTTTCTTTCTGTAGCTCAAGAATCACAGAAGACTCAAACATGCTAGAGTCTTAGTTTCTGAGATTATAAGATGCTGACAATGAATTGCTTTGCCACCTGGTCCTCATTCCATATGTAGGACTCTTCTACCATCTTTATGTAATTCAGTCAGAAAGGGCTGTTGAAAGTGCTATGCTTGTTGTTCTTGCATCCTGCCAGCCCAGTTGGCCAAGAGACACGGTTTGAAATTGAATTTCATTAATAGCTCAGCAGCCCATTAGTGTCCCCTCTGTATGAAGGCAGGGAAGATTGCTAGAGAACAAGCAGAGGCCTGTCTTGGTTTGATCTCACAGACACCATCCTTTCTAAAATAAGGCAAAGCGCCTAATCAAACCACAGCCCTTGATACCTCTTCATTTCTGCAGATCAGTACCCCAGGTGTATGGGTTTATCTCATTTTTAGATACACATAATAAAAATGGTCATTCTGAAAGTTCATTCATGTGTGTGTGTGATACAACTGCGGACACGGGCGGCTTGCATTCTTTTAGAACATGGGGCACAGTAGGGGTTTGCAACAGTCTCTATTTGCTAGTCAGTTCTCACAATGGATCACAGTCTAAGTCCTTTCACTGTAGACTTCAAAATTGGAACGGGAACCCTCTGAGCAATCTTTCATGTATTCCTTTCAAGGTTGGCTGCAAAAATAATGAGCAATTAGCTCTTTAAATGATACACTGCTGTTTAGATGAACAACTTGTAGATATTTCAAGTAGCCCATTTGGATTCTGGAGGAAAGAAAGGATGTCTACCTAGTATGAGCCTTCCTATTTAGTCTTCAAAGTCCTAGGTTGCGCACCATCAAGCTGAGCTTCTGAATAAAATCTTTGCTTTTAGCCTCTGTAAAATGTTGGCACCCTGTCAGAAACATATTTTTCAAGTTTCGTTTTCCAGTGCTAAAATTTTCATGCTATGTAACTCTTCAGGTAGCCTTCAAGAAAATTAAAATTTTAATGTATAAAACCATATTACTTTCCCACAGACTTAGTTTGATTAAACAAACTTATCTGCAGCGTTTATATATAATGTATGACTTTCATTTAAAAAATAAAATGGAAACACAGTGTTTGGTCTCTTTTTTTGAAAGCTACCCAACAGCATGACTGGCAGCTGGTGTTGTACTTGTTTGTTTTCCTACCGGTATGTCAAAAATGGACTTAGGCCAGATTACTATGAGTACATCTGAAATACTGTCTCCCTATTTGTGTAGTTCAGTCCTGCAAACTAGTGGATGGATTTAACAGTTTTTTTTTTTTCCTTATATGGAGGGTGTGAACACTTTTCCAAATCTTTAAAATTCCAACGTTAGCATTTGACTACATTAAATTTAGAGAGGAGATAATTTTAGGGATCTGTATTCATATCAATAGAAATCACTTCCTTATGAATAGTGCCTTTCAATTTTTACTGTTGGATTGATGATGCTTCAAATACACTATCGTATGACAAAAATAAAAATGCTTTAAAATTTTTTTCTCTTGTCACTCTGTAATTTTACAACATTATTCACTTCCTTAGATTACATTGATTAATGAAATTAAGGCAGGGGCTGGGGAGATAGCTCCATGACACAAGTGCCTGCCTGACAAGTGCAAGATCATGAGTTCAAAGCCCAGTCCCACCAAAACACAGAAAGAAAGAAAAAAAGAAAGAAAGAAAGAAAGAAAGAAAGAAAGAAAGAAAGAAAGAAAGAAAGAAAGAAAGAAAAGGAAAAGAAATTAAGGTAAACATCAATGTTATCATTTAGTAACACCTTGGGTCAATTTACTTTATCAAATTATTGAAAGAAAAATTAGAAAAAAAGGTATAACTTTGGTGGGAAACATTTTAAAAAGTAAGAAAAATATGTTTACAACGTAAGATACAAAAGCCCCAGTCTGAATGGCATAATCTAATAGAATATTAGTAAGTAGAAGTAGGTTTTTGCTTTCCAGGAAATATAAAATTCCTTCCTAGCAGAATCTATACTTCTTACTATATCAGGAAGGGTTCACTGGAGGAAAGAATTAATATAAAATATATACTATATAAAGGATTGACAAAGTAGGCTTTACAGTGCCTGGCTGCCATGTCGGGTTAGAGCTGTTCAAAGGGTCAGATGTGTACTAGGGAGCTGAAGAGTTCAGTTTTGAAGCCCGAACTTTACCATGGAATCCTGAGGGAGTCCACATCCACAAGTCCACAGGTCTGTGTTGGAAAGCTCAAAAGTCTGAGCTGGAAAGCTGGGTGGATGGCAAAGACATCTGAAGAAGCAAATGCAGAGAATTCCTTCTCCTTTTCCTTTTTATTTCATCTAGGCTGCAAGCATGTTGGTTGATGCGCTGCATGCTGGTGGGTTTTCCCTGTTGGGTGAAAAACTCTAGAGAAACTCAGAAGACTGTGGAACAAATCTAAGTTTCTTATTCAAATTGACCTTACAATTAACTATCACACTGTATAGTTACCTACCATTGGCTATACCAGCCAATGGCTAACAACTGAAATTTAGCAGAAATTAAAAAAAAAGAATTCATTGCATTTTGCTTATGGGATGGTCCTTGGACAAAAACATTTTGGAAAAATACAGGGAAAACAGAATTGGGTGATATGAATGGATAGACATCTCATTTCATAGAGAGTGCTTATTATGATTTCTTTTTTTATTAATATAAAAAGCTTATTTTTATGTCTTCCAAATTTTCTCTACAGTCTTACTCTGTTTGCACCAGAAACCACGGTAGTACATTCTACCCCAAATCACTGGCGAGAGCAAAATGTTCAATACAGGAAACCCTCTTTTGAGTCACATAACCCCACCTTCCAGGACACAGGGGAAGGCACAATCGAAAACACTAATGCTTACAACGTCACAGGGAAGGATTTTGAGAAAAGTTCCCTATATACTAGGTTCAATGTTTCTGTAAGTCTAATTTAACTCCTTTAGGTAAGGACTCAATATGAATGAGATAATTTGAAGTCTTTTCAAAGTAGAAATATTTCTCTACTAGAGGATTAAGGACTGAGAAAATTAGAAACACTCCAGGAACTGAAGAGGGCAGGAAGTTAATAGATGATTCCTAATGGAGAGATCAGAACAAAGGACCTGGAGGGATTAGGAGTATAAAGCCCACTTCATCACTAATTTGAAGTGAGGAAAGCCTATCAAGTAGGAAAGCAATGGAGCCATTTATTGAGCTGACAGAAGAGACTTACCATGATTCTTGCAGAGACTTTCTAAGCAAAAACTTGAAGTAAGAGCACAGCAAAAACGGCACACATGAAGAATCAAACAGAATAGTAAATCCCCCACTTTTCTGCATGGCAGAGCTTTAATGTTAGAAAATTTCCTGACAAACAGGATACAAGGCCCACAGGCTGCGTTTTTCTACCCCTAGTAATGAACTCATGAATTCTACAGCTAAGGGCATATAAAAGCACAAAATGCTTACACCTATAAAATAAGTTTCTGGGTTCTCTACATTTGCTTTGCTGCATGTAGTTCTTATTTTAGAAAGATTTACTTGTTTCAAAATATTCATTTGTAAAGCCAAGTTTTCTGAACACTTTGGCTGCCATTCACATTGAATACTTGAATAAAAGACAGACCCTTTTGGGGAAATAATTTCACCAAAGAGCTGCTTGAGCCCTGCATTATGTGGGAACATAAGCTCCTCAAGGAAGTTCGGTAGTCAGTGTTGGATTTCAGCTTGCTCCCCAACTGCCCAAACAAGCAACTTTCTTGAGCAGCAGTAACTCCGGGCTCCAGCAACAGGTGCTCCTGTCCTGAATTGCAGCCTGATGGAGCTGCATTTCAAATGGAATGCTACCAGGCCAGTGCTGAGGAATTACTGTGAACAAGAAAGACAAATGGATATCATAGCAAGAACGTTCCCAGGCTAGCAGATGAGTAAGAGAGAAACAAACTAGAATGTTTTTCTATGCTATGCTCTCCTTGGCAACCCAGCTATACAATAGCTGGTTGAAAAATGAAAGAGGTAGGCCTTTTTATCTGGATGTTATCCTTGGATCTGATGACCCTCAGCGCTGCAGCTTTCTCCTGTAGTACCAAAGGTCAAAGGTATTTGATCACCTTTTCCAACTTCTTGCATTCCTGCTAATGCAAAAGTGAATAGCCTTGCAAATTCAAGTGTGCATAACTTGGTGACACGTCCAAGATAAACCAGGAGGTTTTCTTTTTTTACTTTATATATAAAATAGAAAACAACAGTGATTTGATAAAACAATGCTCTTGATAATACTGAAGATTAATCTAGTATTTAATATGTACAGTTTACTTGCAAAGGAGCATTTTATACAATTACTGAGAAATTAACCTCATTTCATTTTATTAAAATAATTATCAGGATTTACTTCACTTAATTGCAGTAAAAATTTGAAGCTCTCTGAGCTCTGAGAGAAGAACCTGAAATCAGAAATATTTTTCCAACCACTAAAAGAAAGATTCATGTGCTTCATGCTTCTGAATATTTTTTAAAAAGAAATTCAAGAGTCTAAGCCAACTTTGGCCCTTAAATTACCTACAAGATAGTGGGTAAGAGAAATATGTAAAAATAACAGAAAAAAGTGAAATGTACTAATTGGAAAGAGAGATGTCAATTATTTTTCTCTTACAATCTGATTTCACCAGTTACACATTGGTGCCTGCTTCATTTTGCAATCAAATTTGTAACCTTGTAGGCATGATGTTGAGCAAAGAACTTTGGAGCTGAATAAGGACAAAGCCTACACAGCACAGCACAGCACAGTTTTTTATGTTTGTTTTGATTTTTCTCTGACAACATGAAGCAGTCTGATCTTTGATCTCCCTGGATTTTACCCTTAAAATCTCATGTCTCTTTTGAGAAACTGTTCTAATTTTAATGATTAAGTTGTTTCATAAAATTAAAAATGTTTACAGGAATGAGATCTTGAATGCAGAATGATAGTGTTCCGACCTAAGGAGAAAGGGTCAAGCTGTAATCAGATTAGTTGGGCCCTATCTATCTCAGTGCTGCCATTATCTTTCTGAATTGTTGTTTTATCTCTTAGCTGAAGGAGTTCTGCCTATTAATATTTTTCTAAGCATCATGGCAATACCACTCTTGTTTAAAAGAAAGGGTTGATATTTCAATTTTATGAGGGTTACTATTTGGTAAATATTTTACTTCTTAGTAATAGAATCTCAATGTTTCTGTTTATGAAGTTATTTATTTAGTAAATTAACTTTTTATTATATGTTAGAATTCTGTTTTTTTACATATTGGGGTGCATATATATATATATATATATATATATATATATTCTAACATATCAAATGTAAATTCACAACACATATATCTTGCTCTCTGACTGAGTTCTTCCTCTTCTCTTCACAGACAGGTAGCTGGTTTGACTTTCTGTAGGTAATACTAAGTTCCTCCACTCCTGGCAGGATGGTGGTTACAAGAACAATCTTCAGGTATATTGCACTGACCTTCTTCCTGGTGATCCAGAAGCAGACTAAATTCCATGTTATTGAACAAGCAGTCAGCTTCTCTTTTTTGATTTCTTTAACTGAAATATTTTTTACACTTAAATCTATGTCTTTAATTGAAATCTTTAATTTGTGGATAATCATAAGTAAAAGTTTATCTCAAGGTCATGTTATAAAAATGAAGAAGTATTTTAGGCTCTGGTATAGTATATAGCACCTATGAAGTAAGTGCTGAATAGTGAGTTTTATTAATAAGTCCAAAGTTTTGAAAAATGATTTTTCAAGCATGGAGGACCTAGAATATAATGTGTGATCACAGAATATGTGGTAGTGTTCTCTATGGATAGTGAAAGAAAAAAAATAGAAGTGATAGAAATACATTGGTCATCTAAAAAATTAACAAGAGCCTATAGCGATGACTGCTGGTGAAGAACCAATAGGATTTGTCAAGTGGAGGGAGTTATCGAATAAGACAAAGGTGCCCAGGAAAGGGTCACTATTCAATTATTTAAAGAAAAGAAATATCAGTGCTAGTAAAAGTTAGCAGTTTGGCCAATTTCAACAATATCACCTCTTATTAAGACCTATTACTGTACTAGCTATCACAGAAATTATTAATAAACTTTGCCTTATTAAATCTTTAACAACAAAGTAATAAGTGTGTCAGATCTGGGTACTGAGAAGAACTGTAGGCACAGAAAGAATACAAGACTGTGCTCAAATCACAGTCCCTCTGCGTGTGAGAGTCAAGGTTAACTACAAAACTACCTACGGCTTATTATTCAAGAATGTGTTAAATGTAAGGGTCTATAGTTTGTGTTTTAATTAGCAGTCCAACATTAAATTTTATCATCTGAGGCTTAGAATTCAAGAGAAGTGTATGACTCAATATCCAGTTTAGTAAGTTGTGTGTATAGATGCTATTTGAGTTTCTAGGAGTTGACAGTCAAAGGAAAGTGAAGAGATGAAATCAAAGAAGTGAATCTAAGTTAGTGATTCAATTAAATGAGGAAACAGAAGCAGAAAGAGAAGGAAGAAATGAAACATAACTGACAAGAGAAGAAAAAAATCGCATGTGATATGTATTTATTGGAACAAATGCAATATTCTTACAATGCAAAATGTATGAGAATCTAGATAAATATAATATTCATAGCCTGTATTTTCTTTTTTAATTTTTTAATTTTTATTTTTAGGGAAGAGTGTATAGTATGTTTAGGGTCTCACTACTAGAACAGATGTGGAGTGATCCACTATTCACAGCCTCCCAAGACCTGGGATTGAAGGCGTGGGCCATCATGCCCAGTCTCTCATGGCCTGTATTCAATATTTAGTTTTTTGATGTTTTGAAATGTACCTAAGTTAAATTTTTATATCTGTGTAGCTTAGGTTCAGCTGAAACTCGGAGAGATGGCTCAGCAGTCTAAAGCAAGTTTAGGCAACTGCAGGCACCGCAGTTCTATCCCAGGCACCACACGCTGCACCAGCCCTGCCCGTTGGGCAGGCTGAACCAGCCATAACATACGTTCAACTGAAACAATTTATGTACAGCTCAGTTTGCAAAATGCCAGTGCTCGTGGTGGAATGCAGAAATGAATTTCCACATTCCATTGGAACAGCTTAAAGCCTCATCTTGTCTACCACTCTGCAGAGTTTGCCCTGGGACCCTGACATTTTATCATATTATCGTTGTTTGTCTCAAAATGAAAAGTAACATGACTGAGGACTCAAAAGGTTTCTGTGTACACGTGGCTTGTGCGCTAACTCCGCAGGACCTGTGTTCACGGGATAACGAGATGCTGACTCAGAGGCACTCGTAAACGTGCCTGGCTTTAGAGGAAGGAATGTTTTTATACACAAATTTACAAAGTTATAGAATATATTGCATGGGATTTTTGTTTAAGAAATTGAAAATGGTAAGTACAAAACTGGAAAGAAAGGAGCTGGAAGATTGAAAGGATTTTGTACTATGTTCAGGCTGCAACTTTAGGTCTAGATAGAAGGATGAATCGTAACAGAGAAATTTAAATAGAACTATGACATAAACAAATAGCTATTTTTAGAAAACACACTTTGTACTCAGGGCTAAGGTCAGACTGGACGTGAGCGATACCAAAAGCCAAGAGACAAGGAGACAGTTCAGAGAACTACAGCGCTCTATGAATGACGGAGCTAAAAATATGAGATTGCAGCAATTCTGGGATTAAGTGTACTGGGAATAAGGGTGGATGAATCCTGGCTCCAGCTATTGAATGAATTAGCGTAAGCCTAATCCTGGCAGACTGGATAAGCATAAGGGCCAGAGGGAGGCTTGTTTCTTCACTGTTTCTCTTGCTGTCTTCCACCAATATGAATTGTTGCCCCCCTGCAATGTGACCCAGTATCTTGGAAGCAGCTAATTATGGATTACACTCTCCAGACTATGAATGAACTACTTTTATTTTAATTTTTTCTTTATTTTTTCCTTCCTTTCTTCTTTTTGTTCTTTTTTTTTTTTAATTTAGGAACATAGTACATGTATTGGAGGAAAACAAAGCTTCTGTCTGAGAAGGACCAAAGAAGACACAAGTGAGATGCTGAGAAACCTGTCTTGAGCAGTGGTCTCCATACACAGTGGAGGGAGACCTTAAACTCACCGATTATCTCAGGTTAACCTGAAACTCATAGCACTGATCCTGGCTCGGGCTCCTGAGTGCTTACTGCTGGGATTACAGATATGCACCGAGACACCCAGCTGGCCTATCTGCTCTTTTGCTTGTAGGAGCCTCAGCTTCCTTTATTGAAATTAAGATTTTTATTTCCTAAGCAAACCAAACAGAATAGTAAGATGAATTCGTGAAACTAAAATGCTATGTAAATATCATGTACAAGACTAATATAAGATTAATTATATCAATAGTATCAATGTAATAAGAATCATAAGTGCATATTGGAGGCAATGACTTCTCATTGAGGTTCACATCTTCTTGAAGGTCACTTTTCCATACCAAAGTCAATGCATTTCTTTCAATTTAACAAAATATTTATTGATTTCTTTTTACATGGCAATCATGTTACTGATGCTGCTAATATACGGGAATCATGGTGGTAGATTCCTCAACTTATACTCTGGATATAAAGCATTCTCTTAAATTAAAACAAATGAGATGTATATCATATATTTCTCATAGATCAAAAGATGTCAATTTTTAACTCTAGAAA
The DNA here is from genome assembly GCA_004027025.1 of Myocastor coypus. Classification (NCBI taxonomy): domain Eukaryota; kingdom Metazoa; phylum Chordata; class Mammalia; order Rodentia; family Myocastoridae; genus Myocastor; species Myocastor coypus. Next base: position 21,146 of record PVJA010011166.1, on the reverse strand, counting down.
TGATCTCAAAATCTAACTAGAAATTAGTGGCTAGTAACTGTGCCTCAACATGCATAAAGAGATTCTAAGGAGCAATAACCACATATTAACATTAAATATATATGTTATTGGATGTGTTGAATGGATTAAACATAATTTGAAACTTAACTTAATTTCGCATTTTAAACATATGCAATAATAGTTTGTTTTCATTTATGTAAAAGTGGATACTATATCTAATACATAGAGTCCAATAATTTAACTTATGAATTTATTGTAAATTTTAATATTTTCACAAGTCCTACTTAATTCTTTTCCCAATAATATTAAAGGAATTAAAAATCATGAAATTTAAAAGGTCCAGATTTCACATATGTGCCTTTGTTGCCTGTCAAAATAAAATCAATATAAAATTGATACAAAATCACTTCAGTTAACATGCTAATTCTCAATAATGAGGGCAGTTTTTTTTTTTTTTTTTTAAGTTTAACTTACATTGCTATCATGTAAAAAACTCTTCCAGAAAAATTCTCAGAAAGGGAATAGCTGAGTTGAATGGCACTTCTAATACTATATATATATATATATATATATATTTTTTTTTTTTTTTTTGTATTTAATACAGTGTACATGATCTACAGGGTCTACAGGGTCTCAGCACCAGACTGATAGTGATTCTTCTGTTTTCAGCCTCCCAAACACTGTGATTACAGGGGGCTTGCGAGGAATTGAACCACTCTGCCTAAGCAGGCGCTTTAGTCCGCTGAGCTATCTGGCTGGCCTTAATCCTAGATTTTTTAGGAATCTCCACACTGATTTCCATGGAACAGATATCAGTCTATATTTCCACCAACAAAGGAGAAGGGTTCCTTTATACTCCACAACCTATCAAACATTTGTTATTAGTTGATTTCTTTTTTTTTTTTTTTTTTTTTTTTTTGTCTTTTTGAGACAGGGTCTCGCTATGCAGTTCAGGCTGGCATTGAGCTCACTTTGGTAGCCCAGGCTGGTCTCGAACTCGCACTGCTCCTCCCGCCTCAGCCTCCCAAGTGCTGGGATTACAGGCATGCACCACCACGCCCGGCATTAGTTGATTTCTTTATGATGGCCATTTTTTCTGGGGTGAGATGGAATCTCAGAGTTGTTTTAATTTGCATTTCTAAAGTGACCAGTGTCGTGGACCTTTTTTCAAGTATGTATTTGTAATTTGTATTTCTTCCTCTGAGAAGGATGTAAACATTTCAGATGCCTATTTTTGCATTGAGGCTTTGAATTTTGTGGGTCTGATTTTTTTTTTTTTTTTTTTTTAGTTCTTTATATATTCCAGATAGAAGTCTTTTGTCTTAGTTGATTAAGATTTTTCTCAATTTTTGAGTTGTCCTTTTACTCTGTTGGTGATTTCTGTTTTCATTTTCATTTTCAATTTCTTTCTTTCTTTCTCTTTCTTTCTTTCTTTCTTTCTGTCTTTCTTTCTTTCTTCTTTCCTTCTTGCCTTCTTGCCTTCTTCCCTTCTTCCCTTCCTTCTTTCTTTTTTCTTTCAGTGCCAGGAATTGAACCAATGACTTTGCACTTGCCTGGCAAGTGTTTATTCTACTGAGCTATCTCCCTGGGCTGTGGGTGATTTCTTTTAGTGTGCAGAAACTTCTCAATGATATGCATTGCACTTGTTAGTTCTGTAAAGTTTTTCCCTTGCACTTTTGTTCTTTTGTTTATGATCTCTCTGCTTGCCCCTATGTCATCAAGATTTCCACCTATGTTTTGTGCCACTTGGTTTAGGTTTTTGTTTTAATGCTTAGATCTTTATATCATTGAATAGAGCAATGTGAAATATAACAACCAGGGTTGAATATTTTACATCATGTTTTTAAATGTGCACTATCTCTTATGTCTTTTATATTATTTTTATATTGGCTTTAAAAAGTAAAAATGACAAAAAAAATAAAGGTTTATTGAAAGGAAGAGTTAACATTTATTCTTACATCAATGCTGAATGCATATAACTGGTAATCTGTGCAACAAATTTGGAGACAATATGTGATATAATAGCCATTGTTCATTTTCTATTCTTGTTTTGAAATTCTGTATCATTTTTATTATTGCATGTTCCTATGTTTTTGTCTTTGTTCCTCTTGATTTTGTTTTCCTCCTCTTTAAAATAAAAAAAATCAAAAAGACCACACACACACACACACACACACACACACACACACACACACACACACTGGTGCAGCATTTGGTGCCAGGTATCAAACTGTAGTCCCTGCGGTTGCCTAAGCTTGCTGAAGCAGGTGCTTTAGACCGCTGAGGCATCTCACTGGCCCAAGAGCTTCTTAATCCTTTGCAACCAGTAGTAAAATTGTAGAAGCACTGAGGAGGAGAGCACCGTGCCTGAGCACAGTTCAGTAGCAATTGTTGTGGATGATTATGCTCATAATGTCCAGATGTCACTAAAGACTGGCTAAATGTGTTTCATCTATCATGACAAAGGCATTACTCCAGACGCTGGAGCCAGTAGGAGATATGAAGACTTGATTCATTCTGAAAGTCTGTGTTATTCCATGCTAACAGCACTCATCCTCTGGGTAAAGAAAAATAAAATGCACTATAAAGCTTACATCATAATAATTTATATCTGCATTTTTTCTTAAAGAAAGCCACATTATGCATATTAACAGAAAAAACTGCTGCTGAAAATAGCTGCCATGGAAAAATTTTATTGGTTTATACTGAGCAGACAGAATATATGTATTTATTATAAATGAAGCCATTCAGGCTCAAGGGAGAGTTCACATAGCTATCTATATTTTTATGTCATTATTATTCTTTATATAGATAAAAATAAACAGGTTTATTACATAGAAGTGAAATTTTATTTAAATATTCAACTCAGTGTACCCCAATTTTTAAAATATATGATTAGATATGCAAAAGAGATTGCACATTCTATCTTTAGGATTTCACTTTTATTTCTATAAATATTTAAGGTAGTTGTTTCCAGAAGAGACTATGTACATTATTCATTATATGTTTAGTTTTACGTGATTCATAATTCTTAAAATTTTAAAAATCATTCCACTATTTTTATTTTATTATTTTTCTTACATTTTAGATGGAATTTCATTTTAGAAGCACATGTCACATCATCTGATTCTGATTATTCATCTCAATTCCACTTTCAAATAGAGGACATTAAAAGGCTTCTAGTATAGGAGGGGTTTGTTTTGTCAAAAATAGATATGAAACAAATTTTTATTTTCATTTTCTTGTTTTTCATCAACATAAATATATTATCTATAAACAGTTGTCTCACATTTAAAAAAGAGTAGCATCATGATACTAATCTTCATAACTATATATATATATATATTAATTATATTAAATAAACTTACCATTTTAATTATACTTCTCCATTATAAACTTACTTTAATTAATTAGTTTATGCAATTATATAAAACTAATTATATAATATGATCAGTGTACATAGATCTATGTTAACAGTTATACATCAGTTACATTCTGAAAACGGGGTTGTTGAGTGATTATTTTCCTGCAAACATAATGTTCCTATCCTAGTAAAGACTGCTACATTAAAAGGTAAGATACTCTTAGGAGGCCACCTTCCATTATGTAGTCGGCAACTGAATTAGATATCCTTATATATGCTTTCGATGTATTTGGTAGTATGACTAAGGTTAGAGGAAAAACAGCATTATCACAGAAATATAAATATGTGATAGGTGAACAAATAAACTTAAAAGAAATATAGGTATGGCACTGGATGGGATCTGACAGAGAACTATTCAAAGAATAGATGGGAACTTGTACTCCCCACTGATCCACTATAGATTCACTGACATGATGTGAATCTTACAAGATTTAATAGGGAAAGTCACTAGGAAGGATTTTTGGATAGAACTAAAAACACAAAGGAGTGCAGGCTTTAGAGGCATTATTATCTGGGGTTAGTGTTGTACTGTATTTATTGGGAGTATTTATAAGATGGATAATTTAGCATCCATCTTATAGTAGTAGTGCGTTCCTACTGTTTGTCAGAAGAACCATGTATTGGGCTAGATTCAAATGTGCACAACTTGCATGGGTTGAATTTATTCTTAGCAGTATTGTTTCCTTGAGATGGAGATTTCTGAAGACTCAAACCTCAGATGAAGCCTCAGGCCCGTGCAAGTATATTGCATCTTTCAGATGGTTAAGAATTGTTAGAGTGAGTTTCTTGAAAGGAAAGAAAGTTTTGTAAACTGGGGTATTTTTGTGTGCTAAAGCTATGTTTTTTTTCTTCAAAACCTAGAATTCTGCTTATCTCCTCTCTCCTTATATTTATTTCTCTTATCACAGTTAATGTAGACAAGGGCAGAAGACAAAAACATAACGTTCTTCATTGGTACAAGTCAAGTGCTGTACAGAAAACTCTGTAGTATTTTGAGTATCTCACAATGTAGCATGCAATTCATGTTGAAATATAGTTAAGAGTTTTTTCATAGCATTCAGCTATTAATTTTCTGTTTAATTATTTAAGAAACTTCAATCTGCTTCAATGCTAGAAGAAAAACGGACTGTTGAATCTAATTAATAGAGTTCTTTATGGGTGACTTCAGTGACTTTCAGATATATTTCATTTATGCTAATTAACTTTATATCCTGAAGTTACAGCTTCATCTCCACTTTTACACCTGGCTCTAATATATTTATAATTTTTATTCAAATTATAAGCACAAATCTTTTTCTACTACAAAGAAAATATCATGGTAATGGAATTATTCTCTCTTCATTCTTGAAGCAATTCTGTAATTGTGCTAAAACACAAAAAAAGAGTTGTTTGAATAGCACTGTCATTATCATTTAATAAATGAGTATAATGCTGTCAGACACGTTCACCATCTTGAAAAACTTGAGGAACTTGCTATGTCCATTATGGAAATGATATTCAAGTAGAAGACTTAAATGAATTTAGAACTTGAAAGGGAGAACTTCCAAGAAAGAACTAGCAGAGAACCAACCACAGCATTCACAAGCACATTTTACACATGTTCTACAGAGTTCTGAAAATAAATTTCCTTTGAAGAGCTTGGAGGCATTTTTCAAAATTAAAATTCACACTAATGCATATACACATATTTGGAGGAGGAAAATGATAATAATGGGAAAAACAAGACTCAAAGGAAAAGAAACAAATAAATAGGATGTTTAATTTTTTTTAGCTGTCTGGCATGACTTGGCTCCCAGCATGACCATGAACTTGCTCAGTTACTTCACTGCAGTGTCTGAAGATCTGATATTTGTGATAGGATTTAAATTGGATGACATAGTTCTAAAGCAGTATGATGGACTGTAAAGGACTGATCCCTTTTGCACTCTTTTCCAATAACTGAACTATGCATCCATTCATATTTTGTATTCAATATCTTATCTTGCAATATAAAGTTTCTTGCTGCAATTGATAATTGCAATTGATAATGACAAAGCAAATTAAAAGTTCTTCAGACTTTAATGCAGATGATAAACCTATTAGTGCCTAACAATTAATATAAAATCAAAGAATTTTGTATATAATAGTTGCATTTTGTTTTGTATCTAGAATTCAAAAATCTTAGAAATAATTGATACAATTTTGAATTTGTATTTATTACAAAATTGAGTCTTTTTAATTACCGCAAAATCAAAGATACCAGGATATTAAGATACACAAATCCAGCCGGGTGTGGTGGCTCACGCTTGTAATCCCAGCACTCGGGAGGCTGAGGCAGGAGGATTGGTGCGAGTTCGAGACCAGCCTGGGCTACAAAAAGTGAGCTCAAGGCCAGCCTGAACTGCACAGTGAGACCCTGTCTCAAAAAGACAAAAAAAAAAAAAAAAGATACACAAATCCATTAATTTTAAGTTGATTCCAAACAAATAGTAATGTTTATAATGGCCTGCACGATTCACTCAGGTGACTGAATGTCAGATAGCCTTCTTGCTGGCTCTGGAACCCTGCACTGCTCAGCTCAGGGCTTTCAGCAAGCAGAGTGTCCACCCACCAGTCACCACACTCCCTTCCCATAAAGCATCACCTTGCAAAGTTTATCATTGTAAATCCTATTGCTACCCTTTTGCTAGGTATGTAAGCCCTCTTTAAGCACCTCTTCCAGTCTTACCGCCCAGGGGTGTTGTTCTCATGGATCTGGGAGCCATCCCTTTGAAATGTCCTAGAGCCATTTTGAACTATCACTTAGCTTCTGTACTGTAGAAAGAGCCACGTTTGGTAAGTTCATTGAGTAGTGAGACTTCTTTTGAAATCTAAGAATTTATCCTTTCAGTGGGAAACGCAGACGGAGCTAGCAGGAAGCCTGCAGTCCTCCTCACATTAGCTTTTACCAACTTCCCTTCCTGTTGTTTCAGTGATGTTGAGTCCAGACTGGACTCTTTTCTCTTTTTTTAAAATTTTTATTTAATTTTATTTAATCATTTATTTTTTCTTGTTTCAGAACTTTTGTTTGTTTGTTTGTTTGTTTATTTTTATGGCCGGCTCAGCCTGCCCTGAAGGCAGGGCTGGGGCAGCATGTGGTGCCCGGGATCGAACCGTGGTCCCTTCAGCTGCCTAAGCTTTCCTAAACAGGTGCTTTAGACCATTGAGCCATCCTGCCGGGCCCCTCTTTTCTCTTTTTATTACAACAGTCTTAAATAGTTTTTCTTAGCATTTTAACTCCTCCACTGAAAATTTTTATTTGAAAATTATTTCCAAGGAATTGCAAATAACTATAAAGACCCCAAAGAAATTTAAGCTTTGCTAACCACCAAATTCTCCTGCGAATATTAATTTATATGATGCATCTCAGTATTTCAATTATTCATACATTTATGTATATCTTCTGTCAATAAATAATTACGTTCTTTCCAAAGGCTTTTAAAGCAAATATTCTGTGGATCTTCAAATAAAATACAGCTTCACAGAACATGAATATCTACAAAACAAATACAAAAGGAAAGAACAATTAATGAATACTTTTTGGTAATAGAAAATGAGTCTACTGATTTTCCCATGTTGCCAAGTGGAATCTTTGTAAAATGTTCCTTGAAAGTTACAGTTAACATAAAATGACGCAGAGGGATAGAATCATTAAAAAGTTGATAATAGCCACATACTTTATCAATTGTTAGCTTGCATAACCTCAATGACTGAGGTTTTTGGTTAATTTACATTTCATTTGTTGGGGGCAATTATATTTTCTCAGAATCTTGTTATTTTTGTAATATTATTGGAAATATTTTCATTCTTAGTGTACATTATAAGTAATATATGTGATACATGTACTAATATAGTGTGTTTATATCTTCCACAAATATTTGAAATTTATACAGCTAAGGATCAAAGCTATGTTTACTTATTTCTAATTAAAACCATCCAAGTTAAGGAATATTTCTAATGATTTATGCAGTCTAATTTCAATTTCACTTAGATCTATTATTTTTATATATTAAAATAGTGCATATATTTTTAATGCATTCACAGTGCTCTGTCTTTACGTAGATGTATCTGAACTGCTGGTGCCAGTTTCAACGGGCAGATTAACATCTCTCACTTTGCTTTTTTTTAGGTATCATGTGCCCAATGAAACACAATGAGATAGCCTTGCATTTACTGTTTACAATAATTGAAGTAAGCTTTCAATACCACATACCTATTTTTACTGCAAAAGTTATCTCCAAATGCCTCTTATGGAAAATTATCAATTTTTAAATAAAGAATAGATATTTCCTACAGTTCAGAGGTGCAAAATGTACTTTTAACCTCTACAGTACTAAAAGGGTCATTCAGGTTTTTGAACCAAATAAAATTAACTTTCAATTCAGTCTCTAATATATAACCTTGTGGGCTTCATATTGTTTTGTATGTGAAAGAATAGGTTTACATATGGATCTAAGAGCAAAAACCTTTCTGTACAACATAATTAATATTAACTGGCACATATTATTTTTCGTATTTAACTTAAATAGTTGTTTCTGCTTTAGTTTACTTTGAAATAATATGATTAAAATATATGATAATCAAATATACATTGTATCATCAGACTTACTTTAGTAACAATTGAGAAACCACTTCTAAGTAGTTAAGACAACAGAATAGAATTACATTTCTTCATTTTGAAAACATAATGTTAAACTTAGAAATCATTAGGTCAGTGGTTTTAATGAGATGAAGAAGTTTATCTTTTTATTTTGGGTTTTCTTTGATGATGCTATGCTCTCAGCTACTTTCATGGCTGTTTTACAAAATTTACCTTCTTATAGTTGTACCATGCAAAGGTTAACAAATAATATTGCCTTATAAGTCTGAACATTCCTTTGTAGTGTTAGGATTGCCACTGGCCCTGATCATAGTCACATTTTGGACCATAATTTTTGGAGACATGGTGATTGTTAATCTTTGAGATAAAAATAGGAAGTGATGTCAAATATGAGACTGTTCAGTTAAAAACAGTCCTCCAAGTTGCTCTTGCCTTACTAACAGTCATAGTTGACTAGGGCATGTGCCACACTAATGAATTTGGAATTTCTTTTGAAAACTGTGCTGTATTAAAATTATATGTTCCTTATCAAGAATTAGCATTTCATATACAGCACTGTTAATTGCACATAAAATAACACCACTACTGAGTAATATAAATGCCATAGGCTAGCTTCATTAGAATAATGAGCCAATGCCTCCAACCTTGATATCTCCCCTAATTATGTATGAAGAAAATTTTTTTCAAAAGAAGACATCCAATTAATTAGATACAAATGTCATCCATAGGTCATTGACAGCTCAGATGACTGAGCTGATCACTGATGATTCAGATTAGTCCAAGTAGTTTAGCACTCCTCTGGGATTTCCAGAAAATATAATCTTTAGATCAAGAAGTTCCTCTTCACTTGACGAAATACATAAAACAAAAATTCAAATTGTCACCTTTTCCATTAAAAAAAACTTGTTTTATTTGAGCATTAACTACAATAGTCCCCTGATGAACAAATGTGAAGATTAGCTCATAGTCATAGGAAGAAATTAGTGTTAAATAAAGCATGTGCCTACAACAGAAAATATCTGTTACTGGTAATAATTATGTTTCTCTTCAGGAGAAGAAATATTGAAAAGTACTAATAAAAATTGTTTGGATCACCAAGTAGTCATTACAAAATAATCCTATAAAATTTTGGATAAATTAATCTATAAACATATTCAAATGAAGTAAGGTGTGTTAGTTAATGTATGTTTTGGAGATAACTGTGAATTATTTTCTTTTCTTTTCTTTCTTTCTTTCTTTCTTTCTTTCTTTCTTTCTTTCTTTCTTTTTTTTTTTGCAGGACCGGGGTTCAAACTCTGTCTTTTCAAAAGCAATACAAGTAGGAGACTAGGGAGATAGCTCTGCAGTCTAAATGCCTGCCTGGAAAGCACAAGGACCGAGTACTGCATGCGATGCTGGCCCAAGAAAACCCAGGCTGTTCTGTGCTGCCCACTGAAACCTGGTGTGGTGAAGCACCACAGAAAGAAAGAAAGAAAGAAAGAAAGAAAGAAAGAAAGAAAGAAAGAAAGAAAGAAAGAAAGAGGGAAGGAAGGAAGGAAGGAAGGAAGGAAGGAAGGAAGGAAGGAAGGAAGGAAGGAAGAAAGAAGGAAAAAAAGCAATACAAATAATGTAGTAGCTCATTTCAGGAATGCTGGCAGAGCATATAATTTTGTGATGAAGTCACAAGATGCCTACGAACTTTGTAGATGTTTTATAAGGGTCACTGAAAGATTAAACTTATGAATTATTCCATATTTGCCCCTATGTTTGGGTCAAATTTCTAAGTAGCATGTCAATCCACTAATAAAATCCACTATTAAAATGTTTATTAGAGTAATAAACTGTAACAGTATTATACTGGATACTGTATACTCATTGTAAACTCAAACTCTAACAATTAAATCACTTCTTAGCAAATTCTTTTTTTTTGTCTTTTTGAGACAGGGTCTCGCTATGTACTTCAGGCTGGCCTTGAGCTCAGTTTTTGTAGCCCAGGCTGGTCTCGAACTCACACTGATCCTCCTGCCTCAGCCTCTCAAGTGCTGGTATTACAGGGGTGCACCAGCACATCTGGATGCAAATTCTTAACATTAGCCATTTCATGAACAAAGCTCTGTGTTTTAGCAAGCGTATTTATTTATTAAGGCCATAAAATCAGATAAGAGATTTCATATGATAAATTTATTAGAAAAGGTAATTTTAGTCTTTTCCAGTAATTATTATTTATTTTATTTTATTTATTTTTTGTCTTTTTTGAGAGAGGGTCTCACTGTGCTGTTCAGGATGGCCTTGAGCTCACTTCTGTAGCCCAGGCTGGTTTTGAACTCCCACCAGTCCTCCTGCCTTAGTCTCCAAAGTGCTGGTACAATGTTTAATATTCCACAAAACTGAACATTCTTATAGTTATTTATAGTTAGAATTAGTACAGGTGTTATTATAAAGTGTGCATTTTATGCAGATACTAAATATTTCTCTATTAATTAAAATATGGTAGAAGTCCAGATGAGGTGATGCATGTCTATAATCTCAGCATTGGGGAGGCTGAATACAGGAGGGTTACTGAGTCTGAGCTACATAGTAATATCCTATAACAAGTACTTTAAAAACTAATAATAACAAAATAAAATATGGTAAAATTAATTTTGTTTCCATATGATATGATTTAACTGAGACTTGTTTATATGGTGGTTTAGAAAAAATCCTATAGGAAAATACTACCATGTATTTATTAATGTATAACATGTTAAGTTTATTAATATATATATATATATATAATTCATGTTAATTTGTGAGACAGTATATTTTTGAATGTATTTTCATAGTACTTACAATATAAAATTGTCACTGGATATAAACATAATCAATTAAAAAATCAAGAGGAAACTTTGATTCATAGCATTTTAAAAATTCTATGACTACCAGATATTCATGATGTCAGAGACTATATAACTCAGAGATACAGTGATGCTTCTGTTGGGCATTTATGAGAAATCATAATTTGTTGTTATAGCATAAGATGGTTATTAAGTAAGAAAGTTGAAATTCCAAATAAAGACAAATAATGCAATTGAAAATTGCCCTTTGTTGGAAATGCAGAAGTATATGATTTTATTTGAGTCTAGAGGTCATAAAAAATACAAAGAAGAAATGCTTTTAAACATGTTACAAATAAGTTAATGTCCTATGACCAATGACTTTAAATTTTATATTTGTTTTGGTTATAATTTTTTATTGAGTAAATTCGTAATTTTACTGAGAATATTTGAAAATTCATTTAGGACTTTAGAATATAATTAGGACTAAAAGAAACACATGTACTAATTCTGAGCTCTTTTATTCTATGATCCATTTTAATTCACAGGAAATCCTCATAAACTTATCTCTTGCACCAACAACAGCTAGAAATGTAACGATGTGATAACAAGGCAAACAAGCGAAATTGCTTACATGCAAAATCTAGTTATCTACTATTCACAGAGTTTAAAATAAAAAGACACTTTTATAGTATTTCCTAAATTTATGTAAACTTTATTAATTTAATTAACAATGTAGCTATGATTATTAAAATTTAATTAACTTTTTGAAGTATTTGTCAAATTTGCACAGGAATAAGGATTTAAATAGGATGCTATTCAGGCGAGTTTATTAAGTGGCTAATATCGTGAATCTGATAGTTTTGAAATTATAAAACATTATTTTATTAATAAATGCATGATTTCAAAATACCATATCATAAATTCTACTTTGAACCTCATAGCAAGAATTATGCAGCATAGATTCTGCCTATTGATTTGTTCCATGCTTTACTCCTGCACTGTGGCCAGTGATAGAATCATGCTTTTCTCAGAAATTGCGTAACAGCGACACTCTTCTTGATGTTATTAATCTGAGCTCATATTTTTGATCTATGTTTACATTCAATGAGGCTATTAGCTTACTTTGCAAGGAATAATAATATATTAATATACAATATATATTATATTAATATATTATTTATTTCCTCTTCCTTCTCCCTCACCCCTTCACCCTTAGTCTCTTGGACCCCTCACCATTTACAAGAAATTCATCTTTTCTACTGCTGTCCCTCCTTTACTAGTCTATTTGTTTGTACTTTGACTTCCTCAGATGAGAGCTACCATAAAGTATTGATATTCCTGTGTCTGGTTTATTATACTCAGTGATCAAAAAATGAGTATCATGGAATAGAATTAATGGAAAATTTTAGAGATACATAGCAGTAATCTTTATTCTCCTGGACTACTTTAAGAAGTAAAATGAAAATGCTGTGAAAAATTTATACTTTAATTGAAGGTGTGATTCTCTCCTGCATTCATCTGAGCAGCCCTCGGAATCTTCTAAGGAAGGTAATTTGAAGCTCTCTTTTAGACCGACTGAATTTGAAAATCTGGCTGGCGAGACCAGAGATATGCTTTAAAATGCTTCTCGCAAAAGACTTCAACTCCAGGAAGAAGGAGCATGAGAATGAGCATGATGATGATGATGAGGAGGAGGAGGAGGAGGAGGACGAGGAGGAAGAGGAGGAGGAGGAGGACAGAGAGGAAGAGGAGAAGGAAATGGAGGGAAGGGAGAACTGAGCCAAAAAGGTGCAGTGCGTCATGTGCTAGGCATTCTACCTCAAATACGAAGGGCACAGGGACTAAGAAACGCGTTCTGCTCAAAGGACTTGAAATAAAAATCGTTCAGTAAATGTGGAATGACTTTTAATGGAGCTACCATTGTAGTTAGGAACTAAGCTGTACATGGATTTTATTTGTAGTTTATTTTAAAAATGTCTCTATCATGCATTCAAAATCTATCATTTTATGTAGACTCACTAGTGTTTATACCATACAAAAACACTAAGAAGCTTACTTATGTCTTATTTTTTTAACTTTATTTATTTATATTATGGCCGGCTCAGCCTGCCCTGGTGGTGAGGGCTGGCGCAGCATGTGGTGCCAGGGATCAAACCGCAGACGTTTTGGTTGCCTAAGCTTGCCTAAGCAGGAACCTTAGACTGTTGAGCTATCTTGCCATCCCATATATCTTCTTGTGAAACTAAGAATTTTAAAAAATTTCTCCTTTGTTATTTTCTTACTTTTATGTTTTAGTGATAAAAGTAGCTGTTTAACAATGAGAAATTAAAAACTACTATTTTCTACTATAATTAGTCATTGATTCTATAACAGAAAACATGCATATAATAACTATTAAGTAAGTAAATAATGCTTTATGACATCAGGTACTTTACAGTTAAAAAATAGCTTTGTGGGGGCCCGGCAGGATGGCTCAGTGGTCTAAAGCGCCTGCTTGGAAAAGCTTGGGCGGCTTCAGAGACTGCGGTTCGATCCCGGGCACCACATGCTATGCCAGCCCTGCCCTCGGGGCGGGCTGAGCCGGCCATAAAAATGAGCGAATAAACAAATAAAGGTTCTGAAACAAGAAAAAAATAAATAAAATTTAAAAATTCTAAAAAAAAATAGCTTTGTGTACATTATTGAAATAGTTTCTGTGGTCCTTATAAATCTACTGGCAGCCATTATTTAAAATTTTTCAAATAGGATTTCATAAAAATAAAATCAACTCTGGATCATAAGCTCCACAGAACTAATATTTCTTACTGCTTAGATCAAGTAGTGCTTTAAAAAGTAGTGTTTAAAAAGTAAACAGCTCACTACAAATTTATTGGTTATAATTATTTATAGATCTTATATGTTAAAGTATTCTTGATCATATACTTATAAAATCCTCCTAAGCTATGTAAATCTATGTTTAGAATGATTTATCATATGTATACAATCTCTATTTAAAGTCATATAAAATATATCTGTATTTTTTTCCTTTTTTTGCAACTGACCCTTACATCCTTTTAAATAGCAGAGGTGAATTGCCTAAGGAAAATATATATATTTATATTCAAATGATATATATATATATATATATAAGATACATATATATAAAATACATATATATATATAAAATACATATATATATATAAAATACATATATATAATACATACATATATATATGTGTGTGTGTATGTGTGTGTGTGTGCGTGTGCGTGCATGTATGTGATTTGTTTTGGGATGTCATGCAGAGTAAAAGAATCATCCGTCTTAGGCTTAAACTCAGGCAGTGTGCAGGCACTGTGACAATGTGCAGAAGCAGCTATTTGCTCATCCTTTCAGCCATGGCAAAAATATAGGGATTAAGAAGAGAAGACTGCACACATTTTTCCATTATATGTTTTATATAGACCTGAATAAGCTTGTTATAGCTGGAAGTTTTAAAAATTATATTTTCTAATGTACTTCTTCTACATTAAAATGTATGACAGCCTGAGAAACCTTCTAAATATTTATAACTCACTTTCATTTGGTTTACAAAATGGAGGTAAACAATAAAGTAGTAGCATATGTCAGATGAAATCAGAAAACAGAAGTAACTTTCTAAGTTTATAACTTATTAGATCCATTTTTAGACATTCCAGTGTATTTTAAAACAAAATGATACATACCACTGAAAAGGATAATATAAATCCAATGTATGATATATACTTTGTATGAAATATTAGATAATTGAGAAACAAAGTTATATAGTACAGTATCTCTCCTAAATGCTACACAGACAGACTAGTTTAAGTCCTCAATTTTTGTACGATGCATGTGGCCAACACAAATACACACATATAAAATGTATATAGAAGACTCAAAAATTTGTCAGGAGTTTTAAAAAATAAAATGGGAAATGCATATTTGTGTGGAATGTATAATATAATTTCATTTTAATCTCTCATTATCATTATGATAGAAATGTGTCAATGAGAAGATTGTTTCTATAACGTGAATGAAGGTCAGGACTTATATGATTGTGCTTTGCTCTTTAAGGTAGAAATTCCTAAGCATAATAATCAAAAGTATTTTTCTAAGAATATTACCCAGATATATTTTTTCAAATCTTTTCAATAATGTATTTATTGTATCTAGCTGATTTCAAAACCAAACAATCAAGCAAAGAAACAATTTCATTCTGTTGGCAGTGACGGTGTTGTGAGGCATGAAGAAGATGTCACGATGCACTTTGTTCAATTTCGTATTTAATAAATGTGTAGCAGCTGAAAAATATGGCATGTTGTGCTGTGCTTCATTGTTTTTATTGACTAGAGTTATTCTAATGTACTTATATTCATGTCAAAATTAGAAACATTTAGTAGTTTTGATCATAATCCCAATTTTTATTCACAATAAAAATAAATGAGTAAGATTTTTTGTAGCAGTATATAAAATTCCATAGTGAAAAAGTATACCAATTATTTCTTCAATTTGTTCTATATTAATTTTTCATCAGTCCTTATTTCTTAGCCCTTAAAACAATCTGTATATTTTATTTTAGAAAAATTAGATACTTTATACTTCCTTAATTATTACTTCTGATCTATAAGATCGCTATTAGGCATCATGAGAATAGAAACTGTATAACACTGTATGTTGTCATGATTCTTAAAGCTTATTCAAATTTAATATTATACATATATATATATATATATATATATGTATATCTTTTTATTCCATTATGATTCATGAGTTTGTTTCTGTGCCTTTACTTGGTCGCTATGCACTTACTTATCCTCTAATAGTTTACATTACATTCTTGGTCATTTTTTTCCAGTTCACCTAGTTTCCCTGATTAATGATGTGATTCTGGGTCATTTGCTTGGTGACACTGAATTCATCTTTTATATTGCCAAGGGAGTTTGTAATGCACTATGGCTGTAAAATAAAAGTAACAAAAAGGATTAAAAGAAATGTTTCTGATAATATAAGGTAGAAATACTTACGGCAGGAACAAATGTGCTTCTGTAGATCTATGTGATTCTAAGAATAGATTCACACTGTGAAGTTTATTGATTAGGTTCAAGCAAATATGTTATGAAATATGTGCTTCTCACTTTGTAATCTACTAAATGAATGCACTGACTAATTTCAAGGCTTAGACGAAAAGAACCCAAAACAGTGCTGCATTAGTTTATCAATGTTCAGAATGTGTTAGATAAACCAATCAATAACTAATTACTAGTCCCAGCCTTCTCTGCTTTGGTGCTCAGGCATTCAGAGATAAGCCACCTGCTTCGTGACCTGATGTATTTGTTCTGACAACACTTTTAAGGGGACTGCTCGACACCTGGCAATAACTACATTATTCCAAGAGAAATAATTTTCCAAGAGACTTATTTCCACACTTGTCCAAATAAATATAGAAAGCCAAAGAACCACATGAATGAATAAATGTTGAAAGGAAAAAAGCAAAAACACTTGATCCATGTAAAATATGTAAAAGGAAGTATTTAAAATTATATCTCTTCTATTACAATTAATGAAGTCATTATGCATACATATATTTGTTACCATACAAGTGTTGAGTTTGGGCTTACAAAATGATTCTCAGAATAAAGATTGCTGGAATGTCAATGGTATCAAGGCACACAATTGAGAAGTATTTCAATAGTTTTTACAGTGATTCTAATAAAATAATATTTTAAAAATTTTCCCAACTTTTTCTTGTTCATCATGAATTATCACCCACCTGTCATCCATCCCAATTCTGTGTAGAATTTAGGTGTTCAATAGTTGTAATGTTGTAATAACTTAAACATGTATGTACCCAGGGCATCTAAGTGTAAACACATTTTCTTTTTCACTGAAATTTCTGCCAAAGAAAGGATGCATCACTGAAAATGATTTTCAGAGTAGGAAGGTTAAGACTGCTTTATAGGACCATTTTGTTCTCCAAAGTGGTTTAGCAACTTTTTCTTAACTTAGTGACTACAATGAAGATACATAAGATGAATAAATTTGATAGCAAAATATTTCCAGTTTATCATATTTAATTTTTTTGTATTTTAGGGAAGGGTCTACAGTGTGTTTAAGGTCCCACTACTAGATCAGACTCATGGCAATATGCCCGTTTTACAGCCTCTCAAGCACTGAAGTTACAGGCTCACCACCAAGCCCAGTCTCAATCTCAATCTCAATGTGCCCAGAGGGCAGAGCCGGCTGGGCAAACCAAAGGATTGAACTGTAGCCAGCTCCTATGCCTCCTTGTAGACACTTTAATCCTTGTAGACGCTGAGCAATTTGGCCAACACTTTATCATAATTAAATTGTGAAAACTGTACCTAGTTTAAAAGGTTTTGCTGAAAATCATGTGGATTCTGAATGGTGGATCCCCTGATAATGATCACAGTGTTAATTTCTTATTAGTTATTAAAATAACTACCTGGGATCAAGTGCAGGGTCTTTTGCTTGCAAGACAGGAGTTTATGCTACTGAGCTACCTCCCCAGCCCTGAAATTTTATTATTTAGGAGAATCTTTCTGTTGAACTGTGGTTGTCCTCTGAGTCACCTCTTGTCATGTAGAAACATTTCATAACAGTAAGTTGTGAGTGTCAAACATCTGCGATTTAACTTGGGATTGGTATTTTCCACCAATCATTGATATTCTACTGAATCTCTATAGAAAGTGATAAAAGCAGTTACACATTTTTACACAGAAATTCAGAAATCTAAGCATATAAAAATTGTATCTGGCCAATCCTATGGCATTTTTTCTTGTCTCTTACTCTTTCAATACCATTTTTTGTTTTCTCCTAAAACAACCATTTACTTGAGAGAGAGTATAGTAATAATTGAAATTACATTAGAAGCAGCACACGTATAAAACATCAGAATGACAGGCATTCCAAGCATAGTTTTAGTGTTACACATTGCTATCCTCAGTGTCAAAAACATTTTGGAGGTTCTTAGGACCATTGCCTAATTCATCCTGTGTACATAAGTGCATGGTTTTGCCCCTACTATGTTTCCTATCTTGTTATTTCTTATTAAAAGTAATAAAAATAAATAAAATAAAACATGTAAAAAAAGCAAGTTATTTTCTTGATTCACTTTATTTTCTTTTGACTAAAGAATTTTAGTATGACCCAGTATTTAAGTAACAGTAGGTAATGACAAAGTTATTTCTTTGCCTCTTTTGAATTTTCTTTCTCAGAATGTGAACTGGAGATTAAATTTTCCAGCTTCCTCTAGTTTTCAATAGCTGTGGCTTTGACCTCCTGTCAGTCTAGCGAAGTGTGATACAATGAAGTCGTCCAACTCTCATATTTGATTAAGTTTGGATGTTACTAGAATAAGTTGCAGTGCTACTGGAGCAGAAATTAACAAATAGTAACAGTACTTTAAGTACCACACCAAGATGAAAACTCCCTCTTATGCTTTCTTATCTCCATCGATATCTCCAATTTCTTGTGTAAGAACATAAAGTATACATGGATATCCTGTTATGAGAGCCTGGAAGCTGTACTTACCTCCCAGCTATCTTTATTTTTTGTTGTTGCTTTGTTTTTGATACCAGAGATCGAGCCTAGGACCTTCTGCTTTCCAGGCAGGTACTTACGCCACTGTCCCCCAGGCTCTCTAAGTTTTTTTTTAAAGCCTTCCAGCTGTAAATATGTGTACTCAGTACACAGAAGACAAGTTATGGTTATGTGAGGAAAAAGCTTCAGTCCACGACAGCCTAATTAGGCATGCAGATATTTGTGTGTATCTTGAAATAAAGGCATTTCTTTCATATAGGAGGCATATATTATGTATAGTGCTTGAATATTATATACAGGCAAATACAGAGTTTATGTAAATATACCTATGCATATGAATGTATGCATATTTACATGTATGTACTTATGTAAACACATAAGTGATATAGCTGAATATATAAAATGTGTAAGTAGCACACATTTATCTTTGCATATACATAAACATATACATATCATGTCAGAATGATACAATACATTTTATTTTTGTGTGTGCACATATAACACATAGGAGTAAACATCTCTTATATACCACTAGTCAGTAGTAGTATATTGCACAATGGGCATGAAAATAAAAGTTATATTTTTGTTACTACTATTCATGCATCAAATTAAATTTTCTGTCAATGTTAATCACAAAATGTTCATTTTTCTTTGTGAGATATATTCCCATGAACTATAAGCCATTCACTTAGATAATGAACTCTTTCTGTATACTGTTATAGTTGATTTTATGTGCTAATAAAGTAAGCATGATGTACTATAATATGTTCCTAAATACGTGGGATCACTGCTATATTCAGTGCCATCTTATTTTCACGCCACTGCTACCTTATCATCATCATAAGGTAGCAGTAGTTGCTACCTTAGTTCATGGTCACATATTTTTTTTTTTTTTTTTTTTCGGGACTGGAGTTCGAACTCATGATCTTGCACTTGCCTGGCAGGCACTTGTGCCACGGAGCTATCTCCCCAGCCCATGGTCACATATTTTGTATTCATGCTATGGATTGTTATTTTTATGCCAGTTCCTCCACTTCCTAAAAAATTCCTTGTTAACAAAGAGTTATCTATCTACAACATACCACATGGAATCAATGTTTCTTAAGGCTACTTGTTTATTCCTGATTGCCATGATAGTTTTATGAAATTTTAACAGGCACGTTTCTAACCAGTAATATAGGGAGCCATGGTCCTTCGACCTTTGAAATTCTCTGAAACCTGATCTCTCCCTCTCTCTGTCTCTGTCTTTGTCTCTGTCTCTGTCTCTCTGTCTCTCATTCTCTCTCTCTCTCTCTCTCTCTCTCTCTCCCCGAAGAAAAAGAATAAGAGTGCTTGTTAAGTTGTTAACTTCATGCCGGGGCAGGCCTGGAAGGAGCACTTTCTACTTTGCATGTGCTCCTATTGGCCAAAGTATATTCAAAGTTCCTGGAGAGGAGCCTTCACACTGTGCCCTAAGGCATAAACAAGAGGAGTAAGCATCAGATATTAAAGAACATCGCTACTGTAGAATAGGAGGCTCAGAATTCCGCCTACTCTGTTATTTTACAGAACAGCTTCAAATGTAAGGAGAGGAACAATGAATTTTCCAATCATTTAAATTTGGCGATCATGATGTGACAAGTTTTCGTAAAATGAATTGGTGGAAATCACTAGGAATTCATGTTATGTCTTTAACCTTCGTTCCAAATTATGTAATTATATCATTACTGCTTTCATCTGTGCATTTAGACAATATCTCCTGATGAGACTAGTAAGCATGTATTTACTTAGCACTGCATAATACATTTGGTTAGGAAGAAAAATCTACATACTGAGAGTCAACAAAGTAAATTTCTGTGTTTATTATTTGCATATATACCATTTGATTTATATAAGCCTGTGTTGCATATCCTTGCTAAATGGTATCAAATTATTAGAACATTACTAAATAATAGTACAAAGTCCCTAAGTAATATACATATATGTATATACATATATATGTATTAGAATTAAAAATTATACAATGTTATATATATATATATATATATATATATATATATATATATATATATGTATTCTTAACACACCACTTGGTTTTCGAAGCCCCTCCATATGCAGGCATGACTAAGAGTATCTTATTGTGAAGCAGCTGAGAAGAACTCATGAACCACAGGACCACATTCTGATTACCCTTTTGTAGTGGTTGATACAATGTGTCAACTTGGCTGAATGACTCAGCAGCCTGGTTCCTTGTTGATGGGAGCCCCACTCTGGGGTACAATTGGTTCTTCCCTGGAGTATCACCCGGGCCTGCCTAGGATATGATTGGATTTCTCCCTAGAACGGGATCAAGGGCCCGTCCTGGGGTATGATTGGTTCCACCCTAGAGCGCAATGAGTCCACGTCAGAATGACTGAGCACAAAAAGACTTTTTAAAGGGCTGAAGGAGGAGTCAACACTTCACTTCGTCGGAGAAGCTTCGGTCTTCGCATTCAGACTGGACTTCATCGTCTGGCTTGCAGCGCAGACTCTTCGGCCTCCAGCTTAGACTTCTCGCCTTCCGCCGCAGACTCTTCAGCCAATCCATAGCACAAATCATCTGGAGTCCAATGACCAATGCTGTCCTTTTTTCCAGCAGAAACCTCCTCAGCCTGATCTTTACAGGCAGGCCTTCTGTCAGTCTTCTGGTCTAAGCTCTGACCAAAATCGCCCAAGCTGAACAGCCGAAGCCGTTCTACTGCTTTGTTTTTAGCCGACATCTCTGAACCTTTC
>PVJA010011165.1:0-55402 GCA_004027025.1 Myocastor coypus | reverse complement strand
GAACCCTGGTCCCAAAAAAAAAAAAAAAAAAAAAGCTGCAAAAAAATATTCCTGACAGAGGGGCCCGGCAGGATGGCTCAGTGGTCTAAAGCACCTGCTTAGGAAAGCTTCAGCAGCTGTAGGGACCGCGGTTCGATCCCTGGCACCACATGCTGCGCCAGCCCTGCCCTGAGGGCAGGCTGAGCCGGCCATAAAAATAAATAAACAAACAAACAAAAGTTCTGAAACAAGAAAAAAAAAAAAAAAAAAAAAAAAAAATTCTAAAAAAAAAAAAAAAAAAAAAAAAAAAAAAAGAAATTCTTAAAGAAAATATTCCTGACAGAGATAAAAGGTAGATACATCATCAATAAAACAACTGTAAATTCCAGCACTTTCTCTCTGGTACTTCAAGCACACAATGCTTATTCTGTGAGGATATAGTATTCTAAGGACTCATAAAAGAAATAAATTTCGAGTCCCAGCATGGTAGCACATGCCTGTAATCCCAGTGCTTAGGAGGCTGAAAACAGAAGAATCACTGTGAGTTCAAGCTGCATAGTGAGACCCTGTACCAAATACATAAATGAAAATAACTAAATAGAATAAATGAAAAGAATTAAATCTTGAACTCTTCCCTGAAAAAGCTTATTTTGGTTAAGAATAAATAGCATAATTACATCGATTATCCTAAAGTTAAAATATAACTAAGATTATCAGGAAAAATATTAAAATTTTTTTCAACTAAGTAGGTTCATTCTTAAATTTAAATGGGGAAAACTGCCAAATGTCATATTGAAAGAAAAAAAAAAAAAAAAAGATAGCAACAAGTCACACATATATACATAGGAAAACAGGACAAAAGAGAGAATAGTTCTAACATATTAACAGATATAAAAACAAAAAAAAATGCTTCTGGTACAAAAATATACATATTCATGTAACAGAATAGAATTTCCAAAAAATGCTCTAAAAGATGTAGAATTAGTATTGAAGTCAGTGCTAAGTAGTACTAAGACAAATGGGAAGTCATCTACAGAAAAACTAAAGTTGAGCTGATACTTTATATCTCTACTAAATACTTTATAACACAGGTTTACAGATTTTTAAAAAGAAAATACAAAAAGAAACTCTAGGAAAATTTTTTTTTATAACCCTGGCTAAATATAAGAGCTTGCTAAATATGATATAAAACTCAAAGACTATTAAATAAAAAATGAATTCCATTACATTAATGGAATATAACCTACATGTAGTAAAAAATACTGCTTTATAAAAGAAATAAACTTCACTTTTCTATCTGGTATCTGAAATTCATGGAGTTTACCTGAAATTATATAAGACAACAACACAAAACGCAGCACTATAAAAGACACTAATTCATTAATTCTTTTTTTTTTTTTTGGTGGGGCCAGGGTTCGAACTCACGACCTTCCACTTGCCCAGCAGGCACTTATGCCTCGGAGCTATCTCCCCAGCCCCATAATTCACTAATTCTTGAATTATTAGTTTATTTATGAAAAGTCCTGTTTGAAACAATTGATATGGAAAGGCCATTCTAAAGCTCCAGTGACTAGATTTCCAAACCTGTATCAAAAGAACTACAAATACTCAGATTCAAGCAAACACAGATTTGAAACATCCATCTGTAATACTTTTTTTTTATTTTAAAGACTAAAAATAGCAGACCCAAAGATAGAAAAAACAGTAAGAAGTAAGAGTACATATAGTACAGTATTTCAAAACCATAAAGATTTAGCAATGGTTATATTACATGTTTTCATAATTGGATCAGTTTAGATTAATAGATACAGGTATATAAGATTGATCAAACAATTAAACATTAACACCTTCAACAAACATTATTATTATTTTTTTTAACAATTGACACTCTGCATATTGTCCTCACAATAGTAACACATAGCACAGGGTGTGGGCATAACATACCTCCTAATTGATATTAGTAAGGAAAGAAAAAAATAAATTCTTCTCTTTGAACTAAGAAGAAGCAGATGCACACACAGTCCAATGTTCCACAATTGCAGTGGGCCACCAGTGAAACTGGCAACGTTGGAGGCTATTGATCCAAGCCTCCTACAGCTCATCACACCAATCTAGCTCTGCGTTTCATGACTCGTAATTAAGCTTTGCCCCTTGGTGATCAAGGGCAAGTTAAAGCAAGACCTGTATATAACAAAACATTCATCTTTTGTATCTTCCAAGGTCAAATCCCCACAGGATTAACTCTGGAACCATGTACAGTGTGCTTTATAGAATTGTTGTCAGTGTCAGCCTTCGAGACAAGAGTCACAGCCACTGCTTAACCAGTTTGCTTTCTGTGAAAGCCTGAGAGAATGTTTTTCTCTGGGTGACTCTCCGTAGACACACTATAGTTCATTTATTCCTTTCTGTAATACTTTTAATTAGCTTGAATATATGAATTATATTCCTCCATGATGGTTTACAGTTTCTATATTTAGTCATATATCTCATTTTACTGTAAACTAATTTAACTCTCTGAAAACTAGGAATTTAAGACAAGAAACCTATACTTATAGCTCTGTGGATTAAAACACCTGCTTAGGCAGACTCAGGACTGAAGTTTGATCCCTTGTGCACTGTGTCAGCCCCATCCCCGACCCCAGGGTGTGAAAACAGGAGGATCACTATAAGCCTGGTCCATGTAGTGAGACCCTGTAGACCCTGTACTAAATAATAAATAAATAAACAAACTTATACCTAAAACTTCTTTCCAATCTACTGCTAACCAATGGTTGATACAAAACATTGTCAATGATTAACTTATTAAGTTAAAAAAAAATCAACCTTACTTTTCAATATTTGTTTTAGAAAGATTCATTTTCACTAATCTGACTAAAAAAACTGAAACCAAACCAAATGGTCAACCATAGGAATATAGCAACTTATAGAAAATTATGCAATCTTTAAGCACACTGATTATAAAACATGCTAATATATGGAAAATATTTCTATCTAAATAAAATTGCATGGATAATATTCAACTACATAAAAATATACATATATGTAAAAGTATGAAGGAAATTAGGGAAAAAATATTATAGCTTGGCTTGGGCTGCAATGCTTATGTGTAGTGTTAGTGTTCTATTTTTCCTTTCATAAATTTCCTGCAGTGGACACTATTATCTACATAATTAGAAAAGAAAATGTATTTAAAAACTATAATCTAAGGAAATTCTAATAAAGCCAGAAAGGCCACTCATATTTTAGAGGTATTCTGATATGTTAAAGTATCAAGTTTCAACTAGTCAAGATTTTAATATTCCATAAACAACCACAAGACTACCAGATCCTCCCTCCAGTACCAACAGAAACTGTGTCCCAAACACTTACAATTTATTTCTGAAGCCGTCCGCTCAGCTCTGGCATTCCTGTTTGTAGATCTGATGGTGTGACGAATGACAGCATGGGGCTGTGGATGTAAGCACAGTACACATTCTTTATAAAATCTGAGCAGTAGAGTAAAAAGAGCAAACTATCTCTTATTGAAGTGATCATTTATTGACAACTATGATTACTAATAAAATTACATGAAAAACAACAGATTTTCAAAAATTTATTTGCTTATTCTGTTTATACTATGTAAAATGCAGAAAGGATTCAGAGACAGACATTAACAATGTTGTCCTCAAAGAATTTTTTCATAAGATATATGTTAAAACTTAGGTAATCGTGTCATTTGTTAAGAAGACAAATGGATTACTATCGAAGTCCAGTGGAGCAGGAACTGACTTGTATAATGATGTGAAAGAGCAGACAAGTTCTGGATGAAAAAGCTGCAACTTCACTTGGGTCCCTGAAGTACAAGTAGGTGCTGATGCACAGTAATGGGGAAGATGTGTTAAGAGCACAGAACGAACATGAACAGCGTGACACAGAAAAGAAAACTGTAGAGTGTTCTGCGAAGAATAGGGGTTGGTTGGTATTTGGTGGCAGTCAGTGAACATTACATAAAAAGATGACAAAGCTGGAAAGACAGACTGGCCAGTGAGCCAATCCCAAAATGTCAAGCAAGGGCTCTCAACTTCGGGGATTTGTATAGCAAGGGAGGCCTATCATCAAAGCCAGCCTGAAGAGTAAGTGTCTAAGAGAGTATAGAGGACAGAAACACTGGATACAGGGAGTCAGAACACCACAACCAGAATAAGCTGCTTATCATTTTCACCTTTTTTTTTTTTTTGGTGGTACTGGGGATTGAACTCAGGATCCTGTGCTTCCAGGCAGGCACTTATTCTACTGAGCTATCTCCCCAGCCCCCATTTTCACCTTTTTATAGGAGCTCCTTCTCCTTTCAAGTTATGCCTTTGGCTCAGTCCTATCTATTACATTTCTGATGACTTGTTCTCCTTTGCTGATGGAACTCAGAGTGCCTTGCATCATTTTCTCTACTTGAAAGCCCACTATCACAGCAGGAGATTTCAAAAGGTGACGTGGGTCTATAGTTCTAGATTTAAGAACTTCTCACCCCAATGCATTCATTTTTTCCTCCTTCACATAAAACAGTCAATCAATGCAAACATCCCTCTCCACTTCATTTTCCTCCAGCTATTGATCTGTCTTACACATCCCTTTACAACTAAATTTCATAAATAAATTCCTGTCTTTATCATTCAAGCTCCTCCGATCTAGCTTCCTCTGCACTACTTGCAAACTGCCTTTGTAAAAAGCATCAAACACTATATACCATCATCTAAACCCCAAGACTTCCTCAGCTTCAGTATTTTTATTAAAATCCTCCTCATTACAGTGTCCTTTACCAATGGACACTGACCAACTTGATCCTTGAAATTTGAGAGAAACCTGAGTTCTGTCACAAGCTTTCTTTTGTCACTGTTGCATGGTTCCTTTGGTGACTGCATTTATTCATTAAAGCACAACTACATCTACCCTCTAACTTTCATATCTATATTCATAGTCCAGACTTTTCTTCCCAACCTGCAACGTATCTACTTCTTTACTAGATTTCTCTACTTTGAAGTCTTATGCAACACCTTGTTCAGTATGAAACAATTTTTCTTTTCAAACTGATCTTACTCTGTTTGTTCCTACTTTAGTTAATGGTTATATTCTCCCAGCTTAAATAAAAATCTGGTAGTAATTGTTTTTCATCTGTCAGTCTCAGGTCTTCATCCAATCACCAACTCTGTCCAACAGTTCCTAACCTAATCTACTTCTCAAGGTCATTGCTCTCCCAATCTACTGGAAACTACTAATGGTAGCTTATTATCCCTGATAGTGACAGCTGTAGTGGCTTAAAATGTTGTCAGTAATGGACTCACCAATTTAAATTCAGAGATCTTTTTAAAATGCACACCCGATTATGCCACACTCTTACCCTTTAATGGCTTCCTATCCTATCTAAACATTTTAACATGGATTAAGATAGCTGGTATCTAGCTAATTTTGTGTTATACCCTTCCTTATTTTCTGCTCTAGTCAAAGTAACTTTTCTTCAATTTCTCAAGCATACCACCTTCTCTCTATTATCACCAGGCTTTTATTTTATTTTATTTTGTGGAACTGGGGATTGAATTCAGGTCCCTGTGTTTGCCAGTTAAGCACTTATTCTACTGAGCTATCACCCCACCCCTTCACCATGCTTTTAAAAATGCTATTATTTCTTCTGCTCACAACAACACTTTCTCTTCTTCTAATCCTTCAGTCTTTCACTTTATAGAGTTCTTTTCCAACCCTACAGCATGCCTCCAGAACTCTTATATTTCCCATTTCATTGTAGTTGTCATACTTGCACATTCGTTGATACTTCTCAATCTCCTTTGAGATTATACCAGAAGTTCTGTGAAGGTAGGGTAGTCTATGTTATTTACCAGTGTGGTCCCAACTATCTGGTAGAAGGTTTTGCATTTGAAGGATTAAAAAAGAATAGTAGTATCATTAAACAGAAAAAGAAAATTCTGAAACTAGGAAGAATCTGGGAAGCCCAGAAAAGTACTATGGGGGTTACGTATTCATATATCAGTGAAAGATTAATCAGGCAATCAAGTCATATCTAATTCTGTATGCTATAAATTGTAATATTTTTGAATTTTTTTGTAGCCGGCTCTGCCCACCCTGGGGACAGGTCTAGAGCAGTATGTGGTTCTAGGGATCAAACCTCACAGTCCCTGTGCTTTGCCTAAGCAGGCCCTTTAGATTATTGAGCTATCTTCCTAGCTCCCAATATTTTTGAATCTTCAAGTGATTAAAACATTTATTTATCTCAAGTCTGCAAAGGGATGGTTCAAGTGAAAAAACTATATATAGCTAATTTACATGTTTTCAACTAAAATTAATCTAACATTTAACAAACTATTGGATATTAATATATGATAGAATTAGACTGTATATTAGGCAATATACACAATAAGATTAGTTTTTGTTTATTTATGTATTTGGTACAGGGTCTTACTATGCAGCTTAGACTCGTACTGATCTTCCTGTTTTCAGCATTCCCAGCTCCGGGACATGTGAGCGCCACCACACCTTGTCTCTGTGCCTGGCTCAGTGTGCCCAGGGGCGAGGCCAGCACAGCATGTGGTGTCAGGGATTGAACAAGATTAGTTTTTAAAAACTGTCTAATAAGAGCCAGGAGAGATAGTTCAGTGAATTAAATTCCTGCTTAGGCAAGTACAAGGATGGGGGTTTAATCCCCAATGCCACATGCCGTGCCAGCCCTGCCCCTGAATTTGGGCATGGTGGCTCATGCCTATAATCCCATCACTGCAGAGGCTAAAAATAGGAGGATCACTAGGAGTCTGAGTTCTGTAGTGAAACCCTGTACCAAATACATAAACAAAGAAAATGTCTAACAACTATTTTATTAAGTACTTACAATGGTGAATACAAAGTAGAGATGATGCTTTAAGATAACTGACATGTAAGCTTAAGTTGTTTGTTTTTGCAAAAAAAAAATATAGGTAGAGATACAAAGGAAGATAAAAGCATAAAGACAAATGCAAAGACTCAAAAGAAGCACAGAAATAAAAATGAATTGTAAAAAGAAACCTGAGGAGAGAATAAGACACTGGTAAAAAAAAAAAAATACAGTTGTTTTATACTTAAATAATAGCAACACCAAAAAGAATAGAGGTATCTGCCAATGTTTACATATGCTAGTACATAAATTGTACTACATACGACATATTCAAAATAACTACCATATTTTCATAGAAGAAAAGCAGATATACTCTTACATGTAACTATGTAAGTAATGCTTTTAAAGAAGTGCAATAAGGGGCTGGGGATTTGGCTCAGCGGTAGAATGCTTGCCTAGCGAGCTGGAAGCCCTGGGTTCGGTCCTTGGCACCAAAAAAAGAATAAAACCTCCTGTAAGAAGTGCAATAATATTTTCTAATGAGAACTGCAACTTAATTCTTTGAACTCATTTGTGTTGTTAATATGCTTTAACAGAGAAAAATGGTCAACTAAATTTGTAAAGAGCTTTTCTGATAAAAATAATGTGCATGTGTCCTATAACTAAACTTTCTTATTTATGAGTCTTTTTTTTGAGGGGGGGGGTGTCAGGAAAACTTTCTTTTTAGTTCAAAGTAATTGTCTGAATCTTTGCTCCCTAGGAAACAGAAGCCTTTACATATGCTCCACAGGAAGATCAGCCCCTCAGAACACAAGCTGAGATCTAGGCAGAAGGGAAAGCAGCTCTGGATTTCCCTCTGTGTGTGTAAGGGGAGGTGGGAAGGCAGATCTACTTTTAACCTGAGCTATGTCTTAAAAACTTCAGGCAAACCAAAATAGGAAAATAAAAGACATGATGCTAATTAGATAGAACTATAATTAAGAAAAGTATCAATAGGTCATGCTATATGCATTATTCCACAATAACAGACATAACTGCCTTCTTTCTTCCTCTTTAGTCCCCCTCCAATTTCACAATTATCTACTGTACATTCTGGTCCTTCTTTACACTTTTGGTTTCTCATACTATGCAGTATCTAAATATATGTGTCTGACTTATTTCACTTAAGAGTATGGTACTAACATGAATCCATTTAGCTAGATATGTCTCAAATGTCTCCTCCTTTTGACAGAGCAGTTCTTTATTGCATAAAAAGCTACATCTTCTTTAGGGCATTTGGGCTATTCCCAAGATTTAGCTATTATTAATTGTGCTGTTATGCATATAGATACACCTAAGCTGCTGTGGTATAATGCTTTTAATTTTTTGGACAGATATCAAAAAGGTGAATAGCTGGGTTAAATGAAACTTCTAGTTTTGTTTTTTTTTGAGGAATTTCCACATGATTTCCATAGTAGATGCACTGGTTACACTCCTAACAACAGTAGAGAAGGGTTCCTTTCTTTCCATAGCCCTGACAGTATTTTTTTTTTTTTTCATTTTAAAATTTATTTATATTATGGCCAGCTCAGCCTGCCCTGGGGGTGAGGCTGGTACAGCATGTCACGCTGGGGATCAAACTGGCAGTCCCTGTGGTTGCTTAAGCTTGCCCAAGTAGGCACTTTAGACTACTGAGCTATCTCACCACCTGACAGTATTTGTTTCTGATTCATTTCTTGAGTGAGATGAAATCTCAGTGTTATTTTAATTTGCATCTCTTAATGGATCAGTGATGCTAAACATTTTCTCATATATTTATTTTCCATATCTACTTCTTCATCTGAGAAATGTTTATTCACTTTAGATGCCCATTTTTGGGCTTTATCTCTGGGAGGGGCTCTGATTATTGAGTTCTTAACATAATCTAAGTAGTAGACCTTTGAGAGCCTGTAAAATTTTTTCCCACATTGTAGGTTGCCTCTTCATTTTGTTGATTTTTTATTTTATTTCATTTTATTTTTCTTGTTTCAGAACTTTTGTTTGTTTGTTTATTTATTTTACTTTTATGGCCGGCTCAGCCTGCCCTGAGGGCAGGGCTGGTGCAGCATGTGGTGCCAGGGATCGAACCGTGGTCCCTGTAGCCACCCAAGCTTTCCTAAGCAGGTGCTTTAAACCACTGAGCCATCTTGCTGGGCCCCTGTTGGTGATTTCTTTTGCTGTGCAAAAGCTTTTTAATAAGATGAGATCTTGGTACAATGGGTTTTTGTTCAAAAGTTTTTGCTTACACTAGTGTCTTCAAGAATTTTACCTATTCAATCTTCCAGAACTTTTAGCGCTTCTATTTTAAAATTTAGATCTTTGATCCATTTGAATTTTAATTGAGTGCATGATGAAAAATATGGGTCTAGTTTTAACCTTTGTGGAAAACCAGTTTTTCTAGCACCATTTATTAAAGAGGCTATCTTTCTTGCAGTGAAAAGAATGACTTACTTTAACTAAATTGAAATATGTATCCAAATATTAGGGTACATACTCCCTTACCTCAAAATCATCATCATCTCCTTCAGTGTAATGTATGTGGTTATCTGGATTGTTTACTTTGTCCAACAGTTCAACTGCTAGGGCCCTAGAGAGGCCAGGCTGCCCAACAAAAGTATGCTAAGTAAAAACGAAATAAAATAAAACTTTATGAATATGCCTTTCCATCTATTGCTTAAACAAACTTTTCTTTCTATTTCCCCCCCCAGTAACTAGCAAAGACATGCATAAAAGTCTACTAGTACAAATAAATTGATATTGTATTAAAAATACTAATCAGTAAATCCTTTATTACAGATTATGTAACAAAAATCATTTGTCGGTAAGCTTAAAAATGAATCATTGTTCCTCTCTTCTATATTAGGTTGTAAGTTGTAACTTTACCTACACCAATGACATTCATTATTTTATAGTGCCATGCAAATGATATTATTCATAGTCACAATCAGAAAAAAGCATACTATCTATATTTATATATAGTTCAGTTAAACTACAAACTGTTATAGGTACTGATAGTTTTCTCAAGCAAATGTTTTTACACATATAAACATATAAAGCACATTGTAAATTTAGGTAAACAGCTAAGAAGAATAATTTTAGATAACAAGGACATTTTTAAGAGTTTCTTTAAAGCAAAGATCATCAAACTACAGTTCAGGGACAAAATCTGGTGTGCTACCATCTTTCTGTACATAAAATGTTACTGGGTATTGAAACATGCCACATATACCTCCATGGCTACACTGCCACTACAACGGCAGGGCAGAACTGAGCAGTTGTGACAGCGCTTGCATAGGTCACGAAGTCTGAAATATTTTTCTATTTGACTCTTTACAGAAAATTTGCTGACCCACTACTGTAAGAGATTATCAACATTTATATATTAAAAACCTAATTATACTTATTCCAGTGCTGCCTAAGTACTATATAGCTACAGAAAATCCTTATTTCCAATGACTTACAGTTAGAAGTCTTTCAGCAGTTGGTCTTTTTCTTGGGTTTTTAGTTAGTGCTATTTTGACAAAATTATGGAATGTTGATGACCTTAAAATAGAGACATGTACAAAGTATTTCATTAATCTTATTGTTTTGGTGATACTGAGTTAAATTAACTTAGGAGTTAGAAAAATCTGAAACATGATTTTTTATTTTATGCCTCTCAGTGCTACATAAGCTGGAAAAAAAAAATTAAACCAAAGTACTGTATACTTCTTGGAAACATCTGGGTCAGTTTCATCTTTTAAATAAAATATAATTAAGTAACAGAACAGTGGTACACAACCTTAAAATGTTGCACTAAAACTTAATAGATGGGCTGCACCATGGATTATACAGTTGGTAATATTTTTTCTAAGTACTCTCATACTAGGATGTCAAATCTCCTAGTCTTATTACACCACTAAAAAAAAATACAGCTTGTGGAGGGTCACGTAAAAGATTTTTTCAATCCTGAAAAGGCTACTGAATCTACTGGGGAGAACAAAGAAGAGGGAAATAATTTTAGCAATCAAAAAGATTTTCCTGCTCCCTGCATGGGCAAAGTTGGGAATGCAAAAAGATATAAACTAAAAAGATAATGTTTTCATTATTAACAAGTTCTCAACACCGCTGTAACTTGTATGTCTCCCTTGTAGGCAGCTCTGGTCAAATCCGATCAATCCATTGGCTTGAGCCACCAGTGGTACATGCATGACAGTTCACAGGGCACTTATACTGTGTCTTGGGTGGCCTTTGATTACAATAACGTGTAGAAAAGCACTGATCTAGCAGACCAGACATCATCATACTACGTTCCTTAAGGAAAACATTAAAATGGTATAAAAACTGTAGTACAGCTAACTTGTGGCACAGCAGTTGTAAATGCCTATTATATATACCAGCATTGGGTTCTTATAAGATTTCCAAGTTAAAATTTAGAAAATTAATTACTGATAAACTATGAACATAAATAAATTTCTCAATAGTATCAATATTTCTAATTTTGCAGTAATTATTTGAATTCAAGAAACTAAGTAGATTCAATTTATATATTTTTTATTAATTGTATTAATAAAAAGGCAGGTAAGTGATTGGATCCATTTGTACCACCAGTGGGAAGAGGGTTATTTCCATCACTGCCAAAATCCTACTGTGGGAGATCTGGACCAGAGCCAAAGAACCTAAATAATCTTCATGATCATTAGCAATGGTAACAACACAGCAACTCTCAGCAGAGAAATGTAACCATTGCACTGCAGCTAGTAGCTTGGGACAAGAGAGAATATGGAGTCAGTATCAAAGATTCTTCAGTAGTAATGCATGTTCTGAAACCTGACTAATGAGTTTAACAGTCACTTATTTCTGAATGAAAATTTAGTCATTCCTGCCATAAATAAAGTCCTTCAATTTTGGATGGTGAGGAACTCTGGGCAAACAGGAAGAAGATAATATCAAAGTAAAAAATATAAAGAGCAGAAGGATATATAAACTCCTTTATTTTCATTGCATGATTTGTCTTTCATTACTGCCATCATCCCAAGTGTCCTGGCTCCTCCTTTATGAAACTATGCTCACACAGATTATGAAACATAAAGCATTTTAGATTCTATCTGGGGAAAAAGCTCTCTTAAAATCTGAAATAAAATCTGATTATCTCATTAGAAAAATAAGTGGATCTGGAGTTCATGGACATTCAGGAAATTTATGTAATCTAGGTGACGAACTTCTGAATTTAAGGACTTGGAAACTTTTATTTGCCTCACAGTGAGATTTATTTGCCTGTTTTATAAAATGTATAGAGAAGATATTACCAGAAAAGTAATTACTAATTTTTATCATCCAACTGGTGATACCTTTATGAACTAGAATGAGAGGCAAACTGCTTTATTTTTAAGAGAAATAAGAGATTAGAGTAAAAATAGTAAGTAATGCTTTTTAATGGAAGGAAAATAAAAACTAATAGAGACTAATTTTAAGTGTCACAGAAACCTTTTCAGGAAAACCATCTATTATAGTCAATACAGGGCAAATACAAATTTCCAAAATCTTCATGTATTTATTTTAAAGCTTCTTCCCATCACACTCCTATCCAAACTGCAAACATGAATTTTACTAAGAGCAGTGGACTATTAAATAAATAAATAAATAAATAAATATCCATGCCACAACTTTGCAAATACATTGCCTATGTAATTTTGAGTAAACTGTCCAATACTGTTAGATTTCAGTGTTATTATGTATAAAAAAGAAAATGGGGATAGTGGTATGTTTTTGTAACCTGAGCACTCTGGGAGGCTGTAGCAAGGGGATTACAAATCTGAATGCAGCATGTGCAATTCATTGAGATCCTGTCTCCTAAGAGAGACTATCCAAGTGTGCTGGTCTTCAGTTTAATCTCCATTATTGCCCCTCCACAAAGGAATAGAACCTGTCTGTGTTCCTTTCAACCATAAAAGTCTTATAAACCATTTGTTCTTTAACTTACCATTTTGTTTTGTCCTTTAACTTTGGAGGTTGAAAATTACTTTTTGACATTAGGAAGAGAGCCCTAAAATAGAAATTTCAGTTAAAGGACAATGTTAAAATACTTCTATTACTATATCTAACTCTCAGAATCAATATTCTGTAACAAATTTGTACATATGTACACACTAAAGAAAAAACACTTAATGGTATAGAAATTAAATTGTTTATATTTTGGGTAAATTGTGGAAAGTTTTTCCTGTCTAGAAGAAAGACACTTAAACTTCAAACAAGCCCTTATTGACCAAAAAGCTACTAAATATTAGAGCAGAGTTCTATGATTTACTGTTACATTTAGAACTAGCAGTATACAGTAACCTCATGTTTATTTAAATTGTACATGATTTTGTAACATAGGATAATATGCTATTCTAACATCAGGTTATATGTTTAACCAAAGATTAACCTGTCATTATTTTGAGTATATAGGCAAATTATATCCCATTTTTAGATCTGCTTCTGTTACTTGGACAGTAACTTCTCATATACTCTCACTGGTAGATTTAAGATGGAGAATTTAATATGCTGGATTTAAGAACGAATTTCTAAAATGCTTTGTTCCAATATTCTCTACTAAATTCCTTTCAAGTTTCTAAGGAAACATCTTTTTTTAACATACCAAGAAACAAAGTTGTAACTAAGAAACAAGAGTAACCAATAAATTAAAAGATATTTTCTCTTTTTAAAAAAGTATCTTTTTTTTTTTTTTTAAAGAAATGTGGCGGAGTTGTAGAGACAGGGCCCCAAGACAAATGGCTAACAACCTGTCTGGATATCTTCTGCTCATGTCATACGACCATCTATTCCTTTTTAAAAGAAATTTACTTATTTGGTACAGGGTCTATTCTTTTTTAGTATTTATCTAAATGCTTACAATTACAATATAATATCAGGCAATACCGTACTCTGCTTTTCTTCATTACTAATCAATTTTCCACATTCCTTTGGTGTATACATGTTACAGGCTGTGCCTAATTGCAAAGTCATCTAACAATTCACCAAGTACTAAATGCTTAGATTTTTTCTGTTACCCTACAATGGGTAATTTTTAGTCTTTTCTTTGAAGTTTAATTTCCTAGGTTGTAGAGTCACTGAGACATCTGTATTGCCCTTAAGAAAAAAGATAAAATTATTTCTAAGTCTACAGCGATTAGCATCCCAGTTAACAGCAGGTGCCTTATGATTTGAATACCTTTAGTTTTCCACATTTCTTTAGTGTCTGGTACTTGCACATAAATAACCTATCTTTCACTTGTGGTGACTGAATGAATTCTTTATGTAGCAAACTTCACTTGGGATTGGTCACACATTAGTAGAACATTTTACCCATACTTCTGATTTTCTAATTTTATACAGCCTGAGGTTTAAATTTTAGCCAAATACATGTTTTCCCTCAAAATATAAAAAAAACCTTTTCAGAAAGACTTCAAATACTTAGTTCTGAAAGATAGTATCTTAAACTATAAATGATTATTATTTTTTTATACTAAGCATAGGCAGTCCTTCATTATCTCCATGCAAATGAAAATCAAGTATCATTAAAAACCAAACAAAAAAACCTTATCTATTCTATTATTTACTTATAACTTCATATAGGACAAAAAAGAACTGATAAAGGATCAAAATTAAAATAATCTGTTTAACAATAACCACTCTATCCTAATCTGATTATTGGGATAATATATCTCAATGAAAAGCTTCAAACAACTCACTGTTGTCTGAAGAGTAGCAAGACCCCTGAGCAGACTTTATAGATAGGATTACTTTTGAGCGCCCTCTAACACTTTAAGTACTTAGATATATTTGAAAATGAGCTTGCAGTCCTAGACTTACTGGTATTTTACTTTCCCCAAATAACTTACTAGTAACTGTGTAAGTATAAATAATGAGAGTACCTCATTGGATGAAGATCAAACATAGGTGGCTGAAGCTCTCCCAGTTCAATTGCTGTTATTCCTACTGCCCAGATATCACAAAGTTGATTGTAGCCACCATTCTTCTCCACTGCTGCAACTTCTGGGGCCATCCTAGAAGGGATTAATGAATAGAACATTACTATTTTTTAAAAAGTATGAAATCTGTCACTTGTTATAATTATTAGAGTTGGGGGGAAAGAGGCAGAGAGGTATTTACTGGTGAAGCAGAAACCTTGCCAGGAAAGTAATATTGCACGTACACACAAATTCTTTTAAAACTCCTGAATTCCCTAATCTTAATACTGGGACTCTGAGAAAAACTTCATTTTTACTCAGTCTGTATTAGGCTAACCTTGTTGGAAAGTGACAAACAATTCCCGAAAATCTAAGAAAGTCAAAGAAACATCCCAAAGAGAAGTGATACTTAAAACATCAATCAATAAAATGAACATGTGGAGCATTCTTGTAATCCAGCACTCTGGGAGGCTGAGGCAGGAAGATTGCAAGTTTGAGGCTAACCTGGACAACTTAAATAAGACCTTGTCTCATAATCTTAAAAAGGATTAGGAGGACTTGGGATATAGCTGAGTAGAAAGATCTTGGGTTCAAGCCCCAGGACAAAAAAAACGCCCCAAAACCCCCAAAAAACCAAGAGACCTATAACTCGGTTATTGGTAGTGACGAGTACAAAAAGAGTATGTAAATGCAAGATAAACTTTCATCAAATCATTTTTATTTTATAAAAGCCTAATTATATAATAGATAGGAAATGAAAAAAGCATCCTTCACAAAATATGGGTTGAAGTTCCAGAAAGTGTTTGAAAAATGAACCTCAGAAGTAGAGATTAGATTATGATGGCCTATTAACTATACACGGAAGTTTAGACTTTTTCATGAAAATGACACAGACCCACTGAAAGACTTAATTATGGCAACTAGTTTGGTGGCAAGTGTAGCCTAATGGTAGCAAGGGCGTATGAATTTTCACAGCCAGATAGTAAAGTCATATGTTAAAGCAAAAGCAATGCTAAAGGAAAGGGTGAGGGGCCTGGTGGAATGGCTCAGTGGTCTAAAGCGCCTGCTTGGGAAAGCTTGGGAGGCTTCAGGGACCGTGGCACCACATGCTGCTCCAGCCCTGCCCTCGGGGAGGGCTGAGCCGGCCATAAAAATGAGTGAATAAACAAACAAAAGTTCAGCTGGGCATG
Source organism: Myocastor coypus (assembly GCA_004027025.1). Lineage (NCBI taxonomy): Eukaryota > Metazoa > Chordata > Mammalia > Rodentia > Myocastoridae > Myocastor > Myocastor coypus. Next base: position 39,434 of record PVJA010011165.1, on the reverse strand, counting down.
GTGGTGCACCCCTGTAATCCCAGCACTTGGGAGGCTGAGGCAGGAGGATCGATGTGAGTTCGAGACCAGCCTGGGCTACAAAAGTGAGCTTAAGGCCAGCCTGAACTGCATAGTGAGACCCTGTCTCAAACAAACAAACAAACAAACAAACAAACAAAAAAAAAAAACAAAAAAAAAACCCAAACAAAGGTTCTGAAACAAGAAAAGAATAAATAAATAAAATAAAATAAATTCTAAAAAAAAAAAAAAAAAAAAGGAAAGGGTGAGAAAATTACAAGTGGTAACACAAGTCTTTCTTCTGAAAATTTCACACTTACTGGTCCTCTCACTATAAGACATCCCAGGAACAGTAAAAAGAAATTATTAGCATTTTACCATTACAGAAAGCTGTATAATCCTAATCCCAAGTCTCCTGCCTTTCAGCCACTTGTATTACCAAATATTAAGGGTGATTATTAACCATGAATGTCTTACCAATAAGGAGTGCCAATAAAAGATTTTCTCTTTGCAATAGTAGCAGTTATTTTTGCAGCCACACCAAAATCAGCTAAAAAAAAAAAAAGATACAAAAATGTTTAATTCTTCTCAATATAACCAACAATTGTAAGTTTTAATGTTAGACCTAACATTTTTTAATAATCTGGATAATAATATCAGGGAAACATACATTAAACTGAATCTCCAAATCTTTTCTTGCTAGGTTTATAACATTCTCATTAAAGAATTTTTTGGAATTTCACTACAATGGCAACTTTTTTAAAGAACGAAGTTAATAAATATTTTCATCAGAAGTACACTTATGTTAACGCGGAAAGAAAAAAAAGCAAAAATAAAATACAAGAAAAACATGTAATAACAAATTCTTTGATCACAACATAAAGTATTTTGGTATATTTTTTAAAACACTGCTTTTTATACACTCATAAACTTTTGGAAGTTGTTAAATGTGCTAATAAAAATTAAATAGTACACTTGTATATAGTACATTTTTGCCAGTTAATATGATTGGCAATTTTATTCTCACACATTCTTAATATTGTGATAAGTAACTAATATGATGCAAACAATATACTGTAGCTTAAGTTTTTCTATTGTTCAATTTCATGCTTTTTACTATAAATAAAATGAGTATGGACTATCCATCCTTAAGATTAATTTTGAGTTTCAAGAACAAACTTACTATGTCAAAGGGTAAACATTATTAAGACTATATCAATATTAAATTTGTATATTTCTCATTTAAAATTTTATTAGTTTTGTAAAAATTTAAGGACATGATATAACATACCTAATTTTACATCACCATGGTCTGTCAATAAAATATTTGCACCCTAAACAAAAATATCAATGTTATTAAATTAGCATCATACATTTTATTCTAAAAGAATGTGCAATTTAAACATATTAAATGAACTTACTTTTATATCTCTATGCATTTTGCCTTTAGTGTGCAAATAAGCAAGACCCTGAAGTTAAAAAAAAAAAAAAGTATGCATTAGCAAAGCTGAACTCCTAAATTCTCTACTTCAATTTCTACTGAGAAATAAAAACTAGAATGTCTTCTCTAGGGGGGATAACACTTAGAATAGTTTCATTTTACTAATCAATGTGTACTGTATCATAGATTAAATTTCTAATTAATTTTCTGGTGAAAGAGATATTTTATTAAAATATCACCACGGGGTTGAACTCAGGACCTTGCACTCACCAGGCAACTAATTATTCTGCAGGGGTTCTGGTAATAATCACCCATGGACATGACTTGTACACAAAACACATAGATACCAGGGAACTTGCTTTTACTTATTTCACAGTAAGATTTGGCATGATATGCTTTTTTTTTTTTTTTTTTTTTTTTTTTTTTTTTTTTTTTTTTTTTTTTTTTTTTTTTTTTTGGTGGAGGGTACCAGGGATTGAACTCAGGACTTTGTGCTTCCTGGACAGGCACTTATGCTGTAGAGCTATATCCCTGGTCCCACTCATATGTCTTTTAAAGTAGAATTGAATTATTGATAAAATGACCAGAACTTTCTATTAGATCTGATCAATCTGCTAGTTTCTAGAATATGTAAGAACTAAATACAGACATCATTTCTAAAGAAACTACACAACCTAGGAAGTGTATACATAGAATTATCAGTTGTAAATTATCAAAAAGAAAAATTGGAAATGAGACCTGCAAATATATATGTATCAAATAAAAATCAATTAAGGACAAAAAAGAGAGAAATAAGACCTGCAATTACTACTATTTAATCTCACTTCATTTAAACACCTTAAAGTATATAAACAAAATTGCTAACTGCTAATTTTTTCAATGAGTAGTCTTCCAGGGAACCAAAAAAAAAAAAAAAAAAAAAAAAAAAAAAGTGAAAATGGCACATGCCCTACACTTCTACCAAACAGCCAGTTTTGGATACTAAAAATGTTCATAAGCCACATGTAAAGCAGCAAAAACATTTAATATAACTGTTAACCAAAGTTCTAAGAGGGGGTTCTGCTACTGTTACATGTAATACCATCTCACAGTGCTAGAGACTCTAGGTAATACTCTGGATTCTTGTTGTGCAAATTTTGTTTGGAGGGCAAAAATGGTACAGGTCTTCATGTCATATGGCAGAGATTATGGCCTAGACAGCTGTTACATTGGGAAGTCTTGTGACTCATTCATTAAAACCAATTTATACCTATAGCTTTCTTTAGCTTTGAACCAAATGAAGGGCAAGTGCCCAAAGCTGACGATCCCACACAATCACATGACGTATCGGTATCAGAGGCAACTACCACATTCCCTCACTGTGCATCAACATCAACTTGAAAAAATTTAATTCATACATGAAGAAAAATAACTAGCTTACAGAATTATAATACAAGGGATTAACAGAAAAATAATTTTGGCTTGCCCTTTCTCTTTTGGATAGGCCACCACTTTGTAGTTGCCAATTATAAAATGAGAACTGTCTGCCTACACATGCAGATATAGTTACCTGTAAAGTTTCTCTGCATACATAGGCTATCTGTAATTCTGATAATGGTCCAGTAACTAGGGGGAAGAAAAAAAAAAAAAGACTGTTATATCTTTGAGCCTAACATTAAAAACAATCTACTTGCCAAATTGCAAGTTAATGTGTAAGTCACTGGATGATTTCTCTACTAACCAGGAACATATTTTATTTTTATAGCTATGAAAGAAAGGGTAAAAAAGAGATTTTTAATGTGTATGTTTAAAATAAGATTTACCCTTTAATAAGTTTGATCAGTCAAAATATGTAACTGCCATATCAAGGATTAGTACTAAGCATCACAGGGAATTCTATAGAAAGCAATGGACATGACACTATTAATACTGAATAATTTTTCAGAAATAAAGCTAAGGAACTAGATAAACATATACAATATAGGCATACAGACACAGAGAACACTGAAATATAATGAAAATATATCTTTTTAAAGGTCATGATACTACTTTTTAGTGTAATTCTTTCAGTCCTGTTTCTCTTCTCTTTAATGGTGTTGACTATCTGGTACATACCTTTTTATTTCTCTATGCATTTACATTCATATGTATGCTTACAAGAATACAATTTTGAAACCTTAGAATGATCAACTGCTATACATATTCTTGAGGACATATATCTAGGTCAATATATATGAAGCTGCAGCATGCACCGCACAGGACTTACATAAATTATAAGTATACCATAGGTTATTTAACCATTATGCTACTGATTGACATTTAAAACATTTGATCTAAGTTACAAAATGTGAAAGTGGAATGACATTTCTGTTTTTAAATCTATTGTATCTACCTTTGTAAAATGTGTAACTAAAACTTAATAAAATCTCCAGTATAAAGATTTCAGCAGAGAAATATTTAAAACTATTTTACATTACCCCTCCATACACACATACTACTAGGAACTGAAATCATACACGGTGGTCAGGTGTTCTACTTCTGAGCTACATTCTCAGTTCTTTTTTTTTTTTTCCCCTTTGGAGATGAGTTTCACTAACTTGCCCAGTTGGGCTCCAACTTGGGTTTCTCCTGTATAAGACTTCCACAGTAGTAGGGTTACAGTGTGTGCCACTAGGCTTGAGTTTCACATCATTCTTAAAAATAAACTATATAAGACTGCAATAGGAGCTCACTATTCCACCTTTATGTTAAATTAGAAAAATTTTCTACAAAGGTCCATACTGAGCTTCACAAATTTTACAGATTCATGAAACTATCAACAATACAGACTGGAACCTAAATGCAGTCATAACTGACATCATCATTCCTAAAGAGCATTAGCTCTGAAAACTGCCCCACTAGCAGAGCTCTAAATATCCCAATGTTAAAAAACTACACATTTTAATACAAAATTCTTAAAGCAGCACATAAGTTGTCTTTCTTGTTATTAAGACATGTGCAATTTCCTTTGCATTGAATTTAAATTCTTATTTACAGCAAGTTTAGGCAATTTTATTTATACATAAAACATTTTTCATAGACTATACCTAAAGAGTAAAATTTAGATTGTATAAATACTTCACGCATTTTCTTCAGTTCAAACTCAGGCTAATTTAAATGGCTAATAGAACAAATTAGATTCAGTGCCTCAAGAACAAAAGAATGTACAACAGTACATCCACCTATTAATTTCTCTATTAGCTGGAAATGCTGAACAACAATCATTAAAGTCAACGTTGGTTTTAAAATGTACAGTTAAATTAACAGTACCATGGTAAATATCTTGAAGTGATCCTCCACCACAGTATTCCATACAAATCCATAATTTTTCTCGACTAATAAGAAAGAAAAAAAATTGTATTAGCTAGTAATTCTCAATTAGTTAAATAAGTTCTGTTAAGGCTCTCCCTTAGCAACCTGGATTCAGGATGCACTGTGGACTGCACAAAAAATGACCACAGCAACCTCTTTTAAATATTCAGAAGAGCACCTAGGCTTCTTCTCTTCAGTGGTTTATTTAGCGTATACTCAGTAAATGAAACACTTATTATAATTATTTATAAATTGTTTCACTAATATTGCCAGATAAAGTATAACAATATAAATGGAGCTATCATTATTGGCCTGATCTCTGTATCATCAGGGAAGAAAACTTCAGAAATTCAGAACATTTTGGCGGTGGGCTGGCTCAGCAGGCCCTAAGGGCAGGGCTAACACAGTATCTGGTGTCAGGGATCAAACTGAGGTCCCCTGAGCCTGCCTAAGCTTGCCTGCTGAGCTATCTCACCGGGTCCCCAGAAATTCTGAACTTTGAACAAAGTAAATTTCTAAATGTTCACTTGCACATAAGAAGAAAGGGAGAGTAGTGGGGAAAAAATATACGTATATATACATATATATAAGCTACACAGACAGCAGATGCTTTAGGTTGGATGATATTTACCTGAGATAGCTCCCAAAATAGGCAACAATGTTGCAGTGTTTACATTCTTTAACCATAAATATTTCTTGTTGAATCAGAGAAAAATCATCTCCTGAAAAACAAAAGAATTGGTCATCATGTTACTCAAAATCTCTCTAAGTTTAAGGAAAACTCTGTAAAAATACTATATACAGATGAGGAATTAAGCATTTCCAATATTTCAAAATATAATTTCTATATTCTTTCTATAAAACTGAGGAGTTAATAAGAATGTACAAATTATTGAACCCCCAGATACTTAAAATTTTTTTTAAAAAAGATGACCACAGAAACAGACATTTACTATGGTATAATATGGTTTAAAATGAATGGTTAAAAATTATGAGTGGTTAAATAAATTCTGATATAGTTACAGATACTCCACCACTATAAAACTGTTTTGACGTGAAAATCCCTTCATCATATATTAGCACATATATATGGCTTCAAAAATATGCAAATGTCATTCCTCGATGTTAGTGTGAATACTCTAAATTGATCAGATTCAAATATATGATACACAAATTCCTTTTCATTTTTTTAGACTTTTGTTATATTCACTTAAGTTTGTAAATAATTTATTTACAATGTACAATCTATTATTAATCTCATGCTATGTATTCATTTCAGAAATATTTCTCTAAAATTCATTTTATCCACGTCTTACAACTTTCACATTTCAATATTTGTCTACAATTTTAATATGCTATATAATTATTGATTTTTAATAAAATTAATGAAAAAATAAAATTGAAACTAATTTTGCTTATTTTTCTGTTAATTTCCAATTTGTTTACCACAAACCTGTTTAGTTTTAGAAAAAATATTAAAATAAAATGTTGTTTATTTATGGAAATTACATGGTAATCATGGAGTAGTGCCATTACCATCCAGCTTTTTTACATCAATGCAGTGTTTCTTTCAGCAAAATGAGTCCATCTGTATTGTGTAAAGATAGTCTCTGTAGCTGCCTGTGCCTGAGCTCTGGATTACACACACTTGATTTAAAATCTGGGCTTAGGGGGCCGGCAAGATGGCTCAGCACTCTAAAGCACCTGCTTAGGCAAGCTTAGGCAACCGCAGGGACCACAGTTCGATTTTGATCTCCAGGACCACATGCTGTCCCAGCTGCACCCCCAGGGCAGGTGGAGCCAGACATAATTAAAAAACAAAAACAAAAACAAAAAAGAAACAAAACTTAGCTCAGACTTCCACTGCAATTTTAGCAACCTAAATATTCTGTGCCAGCTTTTTCAGCTAAATCCCAGCTTTAGCATTGGGATTCACTGTACTATTCAGTTTTCTTACCTACTACTTCATACATTCCCTATATTTAGTAATATGAAGTTGTTGGCCATTTCTGTGATGGATTCTCATGTCCCCATGTTGGTGATTACATAATTCCCTCAGTTGAGAATGTTGTGGGAAAGAGGTATTATACACAGTGTACACAGCACTTTTGACAAAATAAATACAGTAGCAACACTACAATATGTTGTAGACTAAGAAAGATAAAAAGCGTTCTTTGTGTCTGTGTTACAGTGGTCTTTTGGAAAACAACTTTAAGTATAAAGCCTGTGGTTTTCAGATAGACTCAGGCTATATTTCAGTTATCTTAAAAAATGATATAGAGCAAAGAATGGAAAACTCTGAAATTGGGCCTTAGATAAATAAAATCTTCACCCAACTCAAAAGCTGCTCTCTTCTGTACTTTATAATTATCGTGATTCAGAGTCAAACAATTTCAAAATAATTTTGCCATGCCATAAACACCAAGGAATCCATCATTATAAGTGTAGTTTAAATATGCATTTAGTTATTATATATAAAATAATTCATAGTCATTGTCTTATTTTTCTCTGGTTGCTGATACAAAATATCTGATACCCAAAGTTAAAGAAAGGGTTTATTCTGATTAATCCATAATCACCTGGCTCCAAGGCAGAGGGGCAACAGTTCACAGTGGTGGAAAGACAGAAGAGACAAGGGAGAGAGCAGGGCCAAGCCTCTTTCTGTCCTTATACTGTATGCAGGCTGCCCACCTTGGGGTTGGTGTAGCACTTACACCTTTAATCCCAACACCGGACCATGAATCAATTATAAATTCTTTATTCAGCTGCCTTGGAAAAGCCCAACTCCCATGACCTGGTGAGGCTTCTGGGTGGGATAAGGGGGGGCCAATATCCATATACAAACTGTAACAGCTGCTAAGGAACTCTTTCCAACAGTCACTGTGTGTAAACATTAACTGATAATTCAGTTACACCTGTTAGTGCTAACAATTTCAAAGGATTTAGGTAAGCCAAATGATGTCATTTTAATCCAACTGAATAAAAATATGAGTAACAGTATCTTTTAAGAATGCTGAGCTTTTATTTGTAAACTTGGAAACAAGTATTACATATACTGTTTATATAATGGAAAATTTATTGCTTAATGATCTGCCAGTAAAAGAATCAATGGAAATAATCTGAACAGAAGATGATCTCATGTTCCTCATTACCAATGCTGGTAAGAAACTGAGGGTCTGAAGGCTGCTGCAGTAAACCTGCTTGCCACAGTGCTCACTCACCATCCCTATTTTTCATACTCCTTCTCTGAGCCTTTTCCATTATAGCACTAGAATTTACTCTTTACACACCTAATACCCAATGAACTGGCTATATTCTAGCCCACCCTTCATTTAACAAGCTCTGAAGCCAGCCATAGTCACCTGTGCCAGTAACCCCAGCTTTCTGGAGGACGAGCTGGGTGAGAGGACTGCTTGATTACATTCCCTATGAAGCATCTTCTTTCCTTTTTCATCCTCCTACCTCTTATTTCCTTTCTCATTTGAGAAGGATCTAACTCCCTACTTCCTACCTTGTGTTTTGTTCTTTATTTAAAATTTGGGTTTCTCATACATTATTTAAACTTGTGTGTCTGATTTACTTCACATACCAATGTGGTCTCAAAGTGCATCATTTGTGACCTTTTTTTGTCACAAAAAGAGAAGCTTATCTTTTTATTTTGAGACAGGGTTTCACTATGCAGTTCAGGCTGGCCTTGAACTCACTCTGTCGCCAAAGATGGCCTCACTTGCGGTGATCCTCCTGCCACAGCCTCCCATGTGCTGGGATATCTTTCTTCTATGCTGAAAAATTCTTCAGCTAACTTGGGCTTTTTTCAAAAGGAGTCACTTCACATATGATGCTTAATTTATCAGTGGTGTTTAAAGTCTTACGCAGAACTGTCAAAATTGGTAGTATGAGAAGCCAGATGTGGTGGCGCATGATTGTAATTCCAGCACTTGGGAGGTTGAGGCAGGAGGACTGGGGATAGCTTGAGACCAGCCTGGGCTACAAAAGTGAGCTCAAGGCCAGCCTGACCTTATCTCAAAAAGACCAAAAAAAAAAAAAAAAAAAAGTGGCAATAGGGCTGGAATAGTATTATTAGCACTGAACCACTACTTCCAGGGAAAATCAGCTCTGGCTCTGACACCACAACTTCATCATCACCAAGCTATGTGGGAAGGTAGGATCTCTGTGAGAGTGAGCAACAGATTTCTACAGATACAGCTGAAAGCAAGAACTCACAGGCACAAGTCACTAACAATGCAGATATTCAGAGTGCATGCCTTCATTAATACATACAATCTAGTAAAGTTGAATTCTGGGAACTTTCTTCCTATTTCTTTTGTTTTAAGCTTTAAGGCAAAACAGGCAGAGAATTCTGTGAAATGAAACTGCTATGCAACAAAACTGATATAAAGGTATTGTTTTTTTGAAAGTTATCCTGATAGGCAGATCAACTAAAAAGTCATCTATTTGCTGTGATGGCCTATATCATATCAGCCTTGTCAAAGTGATGTGAAATGTGGACGATCTATTTTATTCTTCTAATGATACCAGTTTGGTTGCTGCTGAGCCTGCCCTTTTACAGAAAAGAACTCCACTACAGACTCAATATTTGGGCATTTTTTGTTTTCTTCTCTTTTCTCTAATAAGAGCAGTTGCTGGTTATACCATTGCATAGGGAGAAGCAAGCAGGTACCACTGAGGTCAGGTACTTATAGTCTAGCTCTTTAAAGGATGTAAGGTTTGTGTTTTAAGACAATGCAGCCTAACACTCCCAGGAAAAAGGGACACACTCCAGTCAAAGAAGATCCAGGGGGTGACAAAGAGAGACAGTAGCATTGTGTCTAAGACAGTAAACACTGGAATCACTCCTAACTAAAATAATTAATTAAAAGCTCCCAGACTGGCTTGTGCCCTGGGAAGTAGCTGTAAAGAAAAGGGTGGAAATGCATTAGGTATGAAACAGAATTCTAGAAGGTATTAACAGATGTTTGTGTTTTAAATTTTTTTTGAAAAACCATTGTACCACTGTTTAAGGTTAGCATGTTCAGTGAGCATTAGAGCAACAACCATGGCCTTCACCACTGTTTTAAGGTCAATGATCTGAGACAGAATTGCTAACAAGGCTACCAAGTACTGCATGACCCTGAATGCCAAGTTCTGTGATGGACAAAGACTATAAGTGTCCATTGCCCCTATGCTATCACCTGTCCAGCAGCACCTTGAAACTCTAAGAATCAAGTAGGCAAACAAGAAACTCTAAACAGATATAACCTCAGAATCAGGGGCTGCTCTTTCTTCCTAGTTTAAATTTTAAATAAAATTATCCAATACCAGTGTTTACTCAGCTATCACTGCCTTTTCCTATGGTTAGCTCATCAAAATAGGGCTAATGAAAAGGGCCTTCTGGAAAATACTTATAATCAGTAGCCTCATAACGATTTGTTGCAATTGAACAAATCCTCAAAATAGTTCCTCTGAAATATCAAAAGCAATATACTTTTTTTAAAAATGTATTTCAGGACAGGGTCTACAGGGTCCCAAGTGATGGGATTATAGGTGTGCACTACCATATCCAGTCTTAATCGCCATCTCGGCATGTCCCGTGGGCAGGGCTGGCATAGCACATCAGGGATCAAACCTCAGGCCCTGTATCCTGCTTAAGGAGGCACTTCAGTCTGCTGAGCTATCTGGCTGGACTTCCTCAGATTAAAAAAGGTATTAAGTGTTAAATATTTGGTTGTGGCAATATGTAATACAGTAGGATTCACCATATTCCTCCTAGTAATATGGTAGATCACAGACTTACCAAAGCAATTAATTAAATCAGTATCTGTAATTTTGTGGACAGTTATGTCTCCAAAGTTTAAAATATATGTTTGTCAAACCCCTATAGCCTTCTCAGGTTGATTGTAAGTTTGACTAACATTAGCAAAATATTACTATTTAGAGCCTCTATTAACAAAATTTAACAGAACTATCAAAAGCATACACCATCCTACACAGACACTGATAATGGGAACTAACATTTTTAAAGCTAAAAAGTACTTCTATATTTTATTCCATATTATTATTTTATTTATTTATTTGCAAGACTAGGGTTTGAACTTATAACCTTGCACTTACCAGGCAGGCACCTGTGCCACAAGAGCTATCTCCCCGGCCCCTTTTATTCCATATTATTGAAATCACATTAATCTTACTCTCTTACAAAAAAGTTATAGCAAAGAATGAAAAAAACACCTATAAAACCACCATTTTCTTCCATTCCTGTAAGTATAATGGAGAGCCTTCCTATTGTATATACAAATCACACTCATATTCCAATGTCTTACATATTCTTTTGACTCCACAATATCTTTAAAGTATTTCCCATGTACTTGAAAACCATTTAAAAGGCAGATGAATTGGAAGGCTATAAGTAAACATCTGATATGCAGAAATACCTAAAGATTTTACCCACAGACCGTTAGAACTGATAATTTTGGATGGAATTTCAAGGGATTCTACTATTTAAATATGAGCTGGTCCCAAGAGACTAACAGCATGAGCATGCTAACTTCAACAACAGATTAATCCAGTGATGTGTTCATGGGTGAGTGTGCAGTCAGAAAGTGGGGCCTAGCTGGAGGGGGGGCGTTGTCTCACCCCAAGCCCCTTCTGTTCCCTCTGCTGCTTCCAAGCTGATGAAGCGAGCTTTCCTTCCTAATGCTCTCTGCTAGTGCATCTGCAAAGCTATGTAATCAAGGTCAGAAAGCACCAGCCAAGTCAAGCTTTCCTTTCATTAGTCAGCTGTTCTTTGCTGTGACCACTCACTCTTAAAGAGTGAAAAGTTTATTCTGGCTCACAATTTTGGAGGTTTCAGTACATGATGGACAAGCTCAAAGGTGGAAACATGGAGGAAGAAAATGTAGAGGAAAGCACTTCACCTCATGCCAGCCAGGAAGCACAAGGAGAGAGAGAAAGAGCCAGAGAAGATAGGGCTAAGGATAAATTACTTCTAAGTATAAAAGCCTAAGGATAAAAGGCAGCCCCCAGTGACTTACTTCCACAGCCCTCATGTCTTAATACCCTATTCAGTCATAAAGTCATGAATGGGTAATGCACTGACAAAGTGAGTGCCCTCATAATCCAGTCATCTCCCTAGGTATCTCAGTCTCGTCGACACTGACCACCATAATATATACCCAATAACCCTCCTTTTGGGTATATCTAAACATGATACCCATGATCTCTAAGGGATATATGCATGCCCACATTCATCAAAGCACTTTTCACAAGAGTCAAGAGGTAGCAGCAAACTAAACATGCCTCCATGAATGAATAGGTAAATGAAACGTGGTACATATACACTGGAAATGATGCAGCCTTAAAAAGGAAGGAAACTTATCGCATGCTACAACATGAATGAACACTGAGGACTGCATGCTAAGTGAACAAATCTTGTCAGAAAAATATATGCACTGTATGATTCCACTTGTATGAAGCACCTACAATAGTAAATTTAGAGACACAAAAAGTATGATCATGGTTACTATCAACTGTGGAAAAAGGGAATTAACAGACAGTTTCAATTTTATAAGAAAAAATTTTTTGAAAATCTGTTTTACAATATAAATGTACTTAACAAAGTTGAACTTATAGAACCAAGACAGTTAACTTTTATATGTGCTCTTAACTATAATACAAATTTAAATTACATAAATATCTTAATTTAATATTTTAATACAGTTTGGATGTTCAATTTAAAAATACTTTAAAAACATATATATATATATATACATGTGTGTGTGTGTGTGTGTGTGTTTTAAAAGCTGGATATAGTGTATATAGCGATAATCTCAGCATTTAGGGAGGCTCAGGCAGGAGGACTGTTGAGTTCAAGCTCAACCTGGGCAATTTATCAACTTAGTGAGACTGTCCAAAAATAAAAATTTAAAAATGGATGGAGATACAAGTCAGTGTAGAGCCCTGAGTTCAACTTTCATTACCACAATCCAACCAACCAAACCACAGTAACCTATATTTTGTTATCATTTACAGGAAAATCAGAAAACAAAAAATAGATCTTTAATTAACATGCAATATTAGGCAATATCAAAAGTTTCCTGCGCTAGTAAATACTAAATAATTTCTGAAGTTTATGAAATAAACCAAGTTAAAAAGATAACAAAACCAGACTTACATATGCAAATATCGTATAGTCTCCCTAGTGTAAGAACTCAAAAGAAGAAATAATACATACATACATACATACATAAATAAATAAATTTTGGGTGGTACCAGGAATCAACCTCAGGACCTTGTATCTTCTGCATTCTCAACCCCTGTAATTTTTTTTAGAAGAGTGACTTAAATACAAAATGCATTTGGAAGAGTTAAAAAAAATTAATGTTTATTGAAAGTGTTAATGTTTAATTGTTTGATCAGTCTTACATACCTATGTCTGTTGATCTATATTGATTTGAAGATGAAAATATGTAATGCAACCATTGTTAAATTTTTCTTGTTTTGAAATTCTGAACTATATGTACTCTTACTTGTTACTGTTTTTCTTTTTGTTTCTGCTATTTTTACTTTTTAAAATAAAAAAAAAAATAGATAACAAAGGGAAAATTGATTTTAGTGGTAGCTCAATGCACATCTAATGAATTAGTAGTACCAATTCCAGGAAACCAGTTAATGAAATGCTAAATATTTCACCTGCTAAGTTTCATATATCCATGAAAAAAATACAGTATCACAACAATGGCACTCTTACAAATTTGATTGTTTTGGCTGATAATAAGAAAATAGTATTTTTCCCCTTGAGCAAAATAAACATAGAATGTTAATAAGTAAAATGTCATTTCTAATAAGTTTTCTTTGGGATATTCCTGTTAGGTGCTAAAACCTTTAGAGAGAAAAACCTTATCAGTTTTGAATTTACTAGTGCAGAATTAGAAACTGCATTATTAGTTTGGAATCTTGACATTGAAGGTTACGTTTTATTTACTATAAAGTAACAAAAATACTAACTGCAATTTTATTTTGTGTCCTAAAGTAAGTTGGAAAACAAGGTCCTGGCTTTACAAATAATTTGGGTTTTATTAGTTTCTTGGTGGTAGTGGGATTGAGCCTAGGACTTCTGTACTCATCTACATCCCCAGTATTTTTAAATGTTTTATTCTAAGATAGGATTTCACTAAATCACAAAGTGCTAGTGCTGGTGATATAACCCAGTGGACTAAGCACTTGCTCAGGTAAGGGCAGGGGTCACAGGGCCCAATCCCTGGACCTACATGTCGTGCCAGCCCTGCCTTTGGGCGCAATGAGCCGCTGATGGAGTTCAGGTGTGGTGGTGCACAACTGCAATCCCAGCACTAGGGAGTCAGAAATCAGGAGGATCACTAGAGTCTGAGCTGTGTAGTGAGACACTACACACACACACACACACACACACACACAAACACACACACACACACACACGGTGCTCAGGGGTTTGGCTCGAATTCCATTATCTTCTTGCCATGATCTCCTAGGGCACAGGAATTGTAGCATGCAACAAAGTCTGGCTAACTTTCTTTTTTTGTTGTTTTTTTACAGTTTTTTTTTTTTGTTTGTTTGTTTTTTGTTTTGTCTTTTTCAACAGGATCTTGCTATGCAGTTGAGAATGGCCTTGAACTCACTTTATAGCCCAGTCTGGCCTTGAACTCACAACAATCCTCCTGCCTCAGCTTCCTGAGTGCTGGGATTACAAGCGTGCACCACTACGCCCAGCTTAACTTATTTATTTATTTATTTATTTAGTCTTTCTGAGACAGGGTCTCGCTATGCAGTTGAGGCTGGCCTTGAGCTCACTTTTGTAGCCCAGGCTGGTCTCGAACTCACACTGATCCTCCTGCCTCAGCCTCCCAAGTGCTGGGATTACAGGTGTGAGCCACCACACCTGGCTCAGCTTAACTTTTTTAAAAAAAGACACAACAGTTCTAGTTAATTATTGTTAGTTGCCTGTACCCATTACTTAAAACCAATAAAAATAATATTTTTTGTGTATATTTGTGATCTTGAATTAACACTTCCTACCAATTTAAACCTGAATCGCTACAATTAGATTCCTACTAGTTGTCTAAATAGTAAAGACTGGGTACAAATATTTTTAATTTTATATATTGCATCTCTTAAAAGTTGAGATCATTAAATTTTCAAAAAGAGTTTCTTTTTTTCTAAAGGATTTTTAGGCACAGGTCTATCGGGTATTCAGAGTCTCACTTCTATATTGGACTCACCTGTTTACAGTCTCCCCCAAGAGCGGGAATTATGGGGAAGCATCACCATGCCCAGTCTAAATTGCCATCTTAGCACACCCTGAGGTGTGCTATCCCCAGCAAAGTAGGCCTGGGGATAGAACCCCCAGCCCCTCTGCCTGCTTGCAGGTACTTTAATCTGCTGAGTTATTTGGCCAACCCTTCAAATAGAGTTTCTGAAGAACAGTAACAAATGACATAGTACTTAACTAGGGTCACTGACATGTTTTCTATTTGGCCAAAGCACCTGTCTAGTACTTCTTTCAAGAATCTTGGTAAGATAAGGCTGGAGAGATAGCTCAGTGGAAAAAGTGCTTGCCTGGAAAGTATAAGGTCCTGAATTTGATCCCTGGTACCAGCCAAAAAAAAAAAAAGGAAGGAAATATAAGGTTTTTTTTTTAAAAAAGAATCTTGATAAGGTAAATTAATGGCTATGAAGTATTTGTATACTTTTAGACTTCTTTTTTAGTTATTATATTTTAAATGCTTATATTTCCAGGGAACAGGATAAATCATTTCTTGGTAGTGTATGTTTTCAACAACTATTGGAAGATTTTTAAAGATTTCTACTAATTTTGAAAACTAAGAAAATACTTATTTTTATTAAAATATATAGTAACAGGGGCCAGGGAGATAGCTTTGTGGCACAAGTGCCTGTCTGGCAAGTGCAAGGTTGTAAGTTCAAACCTGGTCCCACAAAACAAAACAAAAACAAAAACAAACAAACAAACAAACAACAACAACAACAACAACAAAAATATATATAGAGAGAGAGTACAGCAGTGATTTTTCTTAAATTCCATCCCCATAAGTAAGGGTAACAATATTTAACTGCACTTTGCCTAAGTTTAAATAGTATGTAGTTTCACCATAAAAGAGGGATAATGACAGAAGAGGAGAAAG
The DNA here is from genome assembly GCA_004027025.1 of Myocastor coypus. Lineage (NCBI taxonomy): Eukaryota > Metazoa > Chordata > Mammalia > Rodentia > Myocastoridae > Myocastor > Myocastor coypus. The sequence goes on along the minus strand of PVJA010011165.1, from coordinate 23,492 downwards.
AAGAGAATGTAGGACTGACTGTGAACTTTCTGAGGAATTCTGTTCCTACTTTGGCTCTCTGCTACTATTAGCTACAGAATTATGGAGCAAAATAAGCATCTGTTAAACAGGTTAGACAGTAGGATGAAATTCAGACAAAAGGCAGGAAAACAAGGTGGCCTGCACCATGATAATGCCTGCCTACTTTCCTAGGGCACTCCTAAGACCTGATTAAAGAGATGAAAAATACAGCTGACATACAGTATCAGTGGTAGCATTTTCAATGTGGATTATTGCAAGTCAAATTCAATTTCTTGCTACTATTTGTAATAAAGTGATTATATTTATTAAGTGGATACTACAAAAAAATGCTTAAATCATTCTTGAAAATAATCATTTGCCTGTATATACAAAGGGCAACAAGAAAACAAGAATTAATGCTGACCTAATTTTCCTTTTATAATTATTTTGTAGCTAATTAAAAAACTAATGCTTTCTGCTAGTCTACTTTTATTGTTAACGCTGAGGCTTATTTTAGTTCTTTTATGACTAATAGGAAGTTTCAAAAGCAATCTGTTGTAGTTAATTTTGATCATCACATAAAATTAAATTGCCAGGAGCAAAGTCAGTAAATCATTAATAAAATTTAAGATTCTAAAATTAGTATAAACTATTTTTAGCTATTGGGGAAAAGCACAATTAAATCTACAGCTGGGATTTTGCTTATTTAAAAATAAGCCTTCTTAAAAAAAAAAAAAAAAAAAAAAAAAAAAAAAAAAAAAAAAAAAAAAAAAAAAAAAAAAAAAAAAAAAAAAAAAAAAAAAAAAGCCTTCTTTGTATTTTCCCAGACATAAGGCTTTTTCTAAGTTGTATTGGCAAATAATTACCCTTTCATGTCGAAATAAATTTTAAACCAGTTCATCTGTTAAATCAATACAAGGAAATGCTTTTGTATTGTTCTGGCTTTAGTGCAGTTTTTTTTTTAAAGCAGCTATTTCCAGAAATTTTAAAAGTAAGCTGAATTTTGGGGAACTTACCATATCATCATATTGTATTTTTGATCTAAACATTAATTTAAGTCTGTTCAAATACCTACTTTGGCTTTCCTGCAATGCTAAAAAAACAGTGATCCCCTCAAGAATTCTAAAGAAAAATAAAGAAAGGAAATACAGGATATAGAAGACAAAGAATTTACTTTGAAAGTAAATATTTGATAACAGTGCTTCGAACTTTCAGGGAAATGGAGGGGAAAAGGAAGAGTATAAGTAAATTAAGGAAGGAAATAAAAAGAATGTTGGTGTAATTAAGGGGTAGGAAGTTGAAGGAAAATATTTGTATAGAACTAATAACACCTTAGGAACAGCAAGAAGTAGAAATAAGACTGGAGAGAAGCCACTGATGTGATGACATGCTCAAAAAAAAAAAAAAAAAAAAAAAAAAAAAAAAAAAAAAAAAAAAAAAAAAAAAAAAAAAAAAAAAAAAAAAAAAAAAAAAAAAAAAAAAAGAATAGAAAGTCACATAATACAGAGAGAAAATATCTGAAGAGAAACTGGACTGGAGAAAATTCAGATTAAAAAGTATAAATATTTGAGAGCTATCAGGAATAACTGACATTCCTGAGGTAAGGAAAATTTTTTAAAATTCCAAGAATTTTGCAACAAAAGTCTTGTTACATAGTCCAGGTTGGCCTCCAACTCTCAATCCTGCCTCAACCTCCTGAGTACTGGGATTAAAGATATGCACCTGGCTTAAAGGAAACTTTCTTGAAGTAGAGAAAAGACTCATTTGCAGTTTAAAAAAAAATCACTGTAGAAAATTAATTTGTATACTAAGATATACTATATTGCGTTGAAATTACTAACCTGAACCACAAAGCTTCTGCTCTAACAATCAGGCAAAAGAAGCAAGAGGAAACATGCCAGCCCTATAGTTCTCTACAGCCCTATTCAAGGCAGAAAGTGCATGCAGATTTTCTGAGATAAGTATATGTGACACAATCATCCTATACCTATTAAAATAGTGTTTTTATTCCAAGCCAATAGAAAACATATTTGTAATGCTGTTTCGTATAAAGAGTACTTCATGTCCAGTATGTGCCTATTTGCCCTTGGTTTTGAAATATAGCACTGAAGACAGATCACTGTTCTTACCAATCCTTCCTTCTAGAGAAAGACAAATACGCTTAAGCAAAGTATCAAGCAGTCACTACCAACATGAAGAACTCAAGTAATGAGGGCTTGAGTGACTATTCCATGTTAGCCTCTCTGCAGACACAGAGTCTAGGTCTAGACAACCAGAGGCTGAGTGAAGATAAAGGCAGTATGTGGACAAAACAGACCTAGTTTAGCAGGTCATGTACGGTTTTATGAGTGGGGCTGAAAGTCTACACAGGATTGATTCCAATTGGAGACAGAAGCCTCAAGAACATTTTAAGCTGAAGGGAACTATGATCTTTTTATCTTTTAAATATTCACTATAGTGACTCTGCAGAAGCTAGATGGTGGGAGATGGGAAATGAGGAGGACAGGGAGATCAGGAATAAAGTGATGGCAATAAAGAGAGCATGAATTGAGGATGTGCTTTATAGGTAGAACTGAAGGAATTTGCTGACAACTGACTCTGTAGTGTAAGTGAAAAAAAGAAGTCAAGATTAATGCTCAGATTTTTGGTCTAGTTAACTATTCATCAAAATGGGGAAGACTGAGGGAAACACAGGTTTAGGCAGAAAACTATGGAATTAACTTACGTTTTCCTAACAAAGAAAAATCTTTTATGATATAGCTTATAGTACTGATAGCTTATACAAAATACTAAATTAGTCAAAATAGGTATGACATTAAAAAAATCAATATTGGGTACTGTTCTATTTATATAGAAAGCTAAGTCTAAATAATAACTATGTATACATACATTTCGTTTTCAGAAGACACACAGATTAGTAGAGATATTCATAAACCACAGAAAGTTCTGTGACTAAAATCTTTAATAAATGACTTAAAATGGGGGGATGAATAGGCAGGAAGAATATAAATGTGCAAATATACCTTTGACCTACAAAGTCTACAGACCATTTCTTAAGCTAAAAGGAAATAAAATGTAACAAATTTCAAGCTCTATAAGCTATCTTTTGATAAAACCACAAATGGAGCTGGTATACGGTGACATGACTATAATACTATAATTTTCAGAGGCTGAGGAGGATTTCAAGTTCCTCCTCAGTCTGGGCAACTTAGTGAGACCCCATATCAAAATTTTAAAAAGGATGATGATATAGCTGAGTGAAAAGGCCTCAGGTTTCAATCCTTAGTGAACTTGCCCTCTCCCCTAAAAAGCTGGGCATGGTGGTACATGCTGACACAATATTCCCAGCATTTGGGGAGGCTGGAGGAGGAGGATCCTGAGTTTACTAATGCAGTTTCTAATTCTACACTAGTAAATTCAAAACTGCTAAGTTTAAACTCAGCCCAGGCAACTTAGTGACTTAGTAAGACCCTGTCTCAAAAAATAAAATAAAATAAAATAAAATAAAATAAAATAAAATAAAATAAAATAAAACAAAAAGGCTGGGAATGTAACCCACTGGCAGAGTACTTCTGAATTAAATCCCCAATACCATACATATATACACAAAAGAAAAAACAGAAAAAGAAATTACTGCAGATTGCATATCATTCAAATTAGCATTAGACTTTCAGTCTTAATTTTTTTAAAGCTTCTATGAAGGAACTGGGAAATGTAGCTCAATAGTAGAATGTAACAAATATAAAACTCAAAGGTCTCTCTAAGTAATAATATAGTGATAGACTCACGTATTAGAAGAAAATTCAGCTTGAGTTATAAAAACTCAAGCATAAAAAAAGTGTAAGTTTTTCCAAATGAAATGCCTACAAAACCTTTAAAATACAATTTTGAAAATATGAAAACTATCAGAAACAATACAAATTATGTTAGACTACCAGAAAAAAAACATATCTAACAAAAGCAATAACTTATATAAACATCAACAGTAACACATTTAGAAGTTCCATGTAATTAACAAAGGACCAAAAATGAGGAAGCTGGACTTGGTAGTATATGCCTGCAGTTCCAGCTACTTAGGAGGCTGAGTCGGGAGACAATATAGCAAATGATCTAAAAAAGAATTAAAGTACAAAACTTACAAAAGAACACAGCGCAGTGAGGCAGCATGAATGTAAGACATACTCAAGCCTTCAGGTGGCCTACAAGTAAGAATGCTTACTGGATCAAATTCCTGTAAAAGTACAATGTTCTCAAATCATTTCCAGAAACCTTTGAGCACATCTCATGTAGTGGAACCTCATGAAAGTATATAATATAAAAACCTGATGTTGATTATTCATTTGTAAAATGCAGCAGACAAACACAATAAAAGAAGATATCATAAAATAGGGGGGAGAGTGCAAAATGATATGCCTAGATATACCAGGTCTATCCACTAGTACACATTAAATGAATTTGAAAAGAAAGCAGGTTTGACAGCACTTTATAAAGTCATAGTCATAGTAAAAAGCATCACAGGGAAATAAATGAGGAGGAGAAAGCTATAAGCAGAAATGAGAACGACTGCAACCACTTACCAGCATGACCTGCTGATACATTACACATTTATCTCTTTATTCAATCTGCCCAGCTAGAATCCAAGTACCATGAGAATAAGGTCTTTAATTTTGTTGTCCTTTTCTGCATTCCTACCCTCTAGAAGGCATGTAATAACTACTTGTTAACTAACAATAAAATGTAGATACAATTATGGTGTTCAGAACTCAAATGACAACTCAAATAAATTTACTTATTCATTTTTATTTATTTATTTTGTGGTACCGGGGATTGAACTAAAGACCTTGTGCTTGCCAGGCAAGTGCTTATTCTACTGAGCTATCTCCTCAGCCCAAGATTATTTAACTATTTGAAGCACTATTCTGAAATTTAAAAATCTGGAGCCAAAATTATCATTATATAGAACAGGATTGTACAGTTATAAAAACAATTTTAAAAATACGAATGCTATCAGAAACTATGAATTCTATAAGATTGCAAGAGACAAAACATCTGATAAAATCAGTAACTTACATAAACATCTACAGTAACACATTTTGTTTTATGTAACCAACAAAGGCTCAAAAGTGAGGAAGCTTTATTTGGTAGTTTATGCCAATAGTTCCAAACTACTTAGGAGATTAAAGGAGGAATAGTTAAACCCAGGATTTTGAGGCCAGTCCAGGCAATATAGCAAGACCATATCTCAAAATAAAAACAAAAATCTAAATTAATCTTGTGTCTTCCCTCAGACTTGATATCCTCCTGAAAAAATAGGAAAATGAAAAACATCTATAAAATAAAGCAATGAAGATTATGATCTTCAATGAAAAGTTCAAACCTGTGAATAAAAGATTTTGTAGTAATGGCTTAGAGCAGTGGTTCTCAACCTGTGGGTCGCAATCCCAGCGGGAGTCAAAATGACCAAAACACAGGGATCGCCTAAAGCCATTCCGAATCATAACTGTAGCAAAACTACAGTTTTGAAGTAGCCACCAAAATTGTTTTTTGGTTTGGGGTCACCGCAACATAAGGAACTGTATTGTGGGGTCATGGCATTAGAAAGGTTGAGAACCACTGGCTTAGAGAAACTAGACATTTAAAAAAGAATAGAACAAGACCTCTCTTACCCCTTATGACAAAATTATTCCTGATGGAGCAAATATTTAAACTTTGAAAGAAAACAATTGGAAGAAATTATAGTTAATTTTTTTTTTAAATAACAGAAAAGCCTAAGGAGAAAAAAAAAAGAGACAACTTTAATACTTCTACAAGGACAAGAAAAGCATCCTAAGCATAGTATTAAGACAGAAGTAATCTGGAGAAAAACTAAAACATAATGAGTTGTTAGAGTCGAAGTGCTAGCAACATCACTAGTAAAAGATTCTGTGAGAGGGCCCACAAGATAGCTCAGCAGACTAAGTGCCTGCTTAGGCAAGCATAGGGACTGGGGTTCAATTCCCCATACCACATGGTGGGCCAGGCCTGTCCCCAGCTGTGCCCGGCTGGTACAGGAGTTCTAGCATGGTGTCACATGACTGGGGAGGTTGAAAACAGGAGGATTGCTACGAGTCCAGGCTGCGTAATGAGACTCTGTACTAAATACATAAAAACAATGAAAGAAAATGGTTTACCTGACAGAAAAGAAGCAAAGCAAAAGACAGGAAATCACAGAAAATATAAGAGGCTGAATATAGTACTATGATCACATTACCAGCATTTACTAACCATCTGTGTTTTCTTTTCGAAGGGAAGATTTTATATATTACTACATTCCATCTTCATATCTAAGTGGACCCTAAGATAAAATCAGAAGCTTATACAAAACAGTGAGGCTGGCATGGTGACACACACATATAATCCCAGTACTCTGGAGGCTGAGGTAGGAGGATTACTGCAAGTTAGGGCCACTCTGCTAAGAGTGAGTTCAAAGCCAGCCTACACTATACAATAAAACTCTTGTCTCAAAAAACCAAAAGTGAGAAGTTCCAGGCTTTCAAAGGGTCTTAGATTTAAGACACCAGTATTTAATCCTTTTACATTAATAACATCATATGTATGATATCATTTTCTCCTCTCTCTCTCTCTCTCTCTCTCTCTCTCTCTCTCTCTTTCTCTAAGGAGAGAAATTCTTAGAAAGAAATGTCTGTCTTTTTGAGACAGGATTTCACTAAGAAGATTAGGCTGGCCTCGAGCTCATTTTGTAGCCCATGTTGGTCTTAAATCTGTAATAATTCTCCTGCCTCAGCCTTCCAAGTGTTGAAATTACAGGCGTGCACTACCACGCCTAGCTTAGTTTTCTCTTTTCATTACACTGTCTTTCTCTCTTAAATCCAAAATAAAGTTTATTTTTATTTTATTTTTTTAAAGATTTTTAAAATTTATTTCTCTTAAACCTCATTATTTGTTTGTGTTATGGCTGGCTCATCCCGCCCTGTGGTGGGCTCAATTAAAATAAAATTTAAAAAGCCTTATAATAAGCCCAGTGCACTCAATGCAGACAGAAAAGGCATATATATCTTTGCTTCTTGTGGATTACAGCCATTCCTTCAATAGATGTTGAATATTTGCTTAAGTAACTCCTCTAGGAGAGGCAAATGTTTGTACAGTTTTTTATATTCCCTCCTTTTATGTCAGTAACATCCTGAAATTCATTCCATACTTATCAAGTATACTTAACATAAGGACTCTGGGGGCTTGCAGATTAGCTCAGTTGTTCAACTGCCTGCTTAGACAAACCCAGTCAGGTGTAGGGAACCACGATTTGATCCCCAGCCCCACATGCCATTTCAGACTCACCCTTAAGGGAGCTAAGCCAGATACCCACCACCCAAGAAAAATCCTTCTCAATATGACTCAAACAGTATTACAATAACTTCAAATACTATGTTGCATTTCAAAGTCTCACTTTAAAGTATTTCAGCATGTTATTTCAGTAATATCACTTCTCTGATAAGTTATACAAGAAATGATCCAAATATTATATTTGAAATAAAAAATTTAACTGCTCAAATTAAGAAGCTGGCATAACTATGGTTGCACATTACATGCATCAGTTTATGAACCTGCAAACAAACGGATGTTGGTCAAAAACTACTGCTGATTTTATTAGAACCTTTTAGGATTCCTGAATCAGAAAACTGATTAAGTTTTATACAGTTTTGTTTTAAAAATGAATTAGTATGTTTTAAAATAGTCTCCTTATACACATAAATATTAATAATATAAGCATAAAACTAAGATCAGAATCATCAAAACTAAATCAACTAGCCAGGTAACAGATGACAAAATATCATTATGCTGAATATTATGAGACTATCCTTCCCCCAAAATACTGAATACTTTGCTAGTCAACTTTTTTTTTTTTTACTTTTTCTTTCTTTTTTTTTTTTTCAATATTTAGGACAGAGTCTATGGGGTATAGAGGGTCTCACTGCACAGATTGGACTCGTAGTGATTCTTCTGTGTTCAGCTTCCCAAGTGCTGGTATAACAGGCATGTGACGCCATGCCCAGTCTCAATTGCTGTCTCAGTATGTGCTGTATGCGCAGGGTTGCATGTGTGCCGGGAATTAAACCCTGGCTGCTGTGCTCTGCCTAAGCAGGCACATTAGTTTGCTGAGCTATCTAGTCAGCCCCTAGTCAACTTTTCATAATACCTAAAACTGAAACACTGTAATTATAAATTAATTTAAAAATTGTCAGCTAGTGCATCTTCTAATTTTTCATATGCACATTTCAAATTTTACTTAGCATAACCATCCCATCAAACTTGCTTTTAATTACCTTCAATGAAATTTGGTATACCATAGGGCAGATATTCTACCAACTTTCCAGAACATATAAAGACTTTTGGGAAGGAGGAAAACAAAGGTAATATGGAGTATATTTTTAAGTCTCATATTTTTGAACTGGACAAGAAAATTGTTCCATAATTATCGTAAGGATTTTAATACATACCAGGCTCCAACTTGATAATTTTTACTGCAGCTAATTCTCCTGTGTGTACATTTCTGGCCTACAAGTAAAAATGAAAACAAAAATTTTAAACAGTTTGTTAGCTATACAAACATTACTTGTCAAGTTATTTATCAACTATGCTTTTAATAAAACTGAAAAACAAAATGTTCTTTCCATAAAATTAGTATCTTCATTTTCAATAAAGAAAAATATGTAAGAGGGACACAAGGTATTTTCAAAAATTATCTTTGTTCTACCAGTCAAAAAGAGCTACTGCTCAAAACTTTGGTATACTGTCTACAAGTTTCCACACTGGGGCTAATTTTTTCAGCAGTTAAAAAGCTACCATTACAAGAAACAAGTTCTAGTGTTATATTATACAGCAGAATGGTTATAGGTAATTGCCTATTTCAAAGAAGCTAGAGAGATTTTGAAATGTTATCATCACCAAGAAATAGTCTGAAGAGATAACACATACTTACCTTTATTTGAACATGACACAATGCGTATTTATCAAAACATCATATGGACCTCAACAATACGTACAGTTCAATTTTTCAATAAAAAATGAAGTTCCATATAGCCCCCGAAACAAAAACATCATGGCTTGCATTTATACTAAAAACATAATCATTCAAGCAAAATAAAAACTAAATCATTTGTATATAGCTACCAGAAAAGAAAGTTACCTTCTCTTTAAAAAAAATTTTTTTTGGTTTTTGCGATGGACTCTTGGTATTTAGTTTGGGCTGGCCTTGAACACAACGGCAGTCCTGCTCACCTTAGGAATTTCATTCAGTGGATTATAAAATCCAGTGGAAGACAAATGTCATCATAATAACAGCACTTATGTTTGCAATTCATAATGGTTTGTAGGATACTTCATACACTTTAATTCACTTTATTCAAACACAAAGATATTCACCTCAGTAAAATTAAATGATTTGCCCAAGGTTATCCAGCTGGCAGGGGGAAGAGTCAGATTTAGAACTTAACTGTATTATGATGACAAGATTTCATTGTTTTCATAACTTGAGAGTCTTCATTTCCTACTATGATGCTTTTCAATGTATCATAATGTGAACTATTATACATGTAAAATCTTAAAGGAATAATTATAAAAGCTGAATTCAACTCAAGGAAAAATAGTATTATTTTATTTATTTATTTATTTATTTATTTTTTTGTCTTTTTGAGACAGGGTCTTGTTATGCAGTTGAGGCTGGCCTTCTGGCCTTGAGTTCACTTTTGTAGCCCAGGCTGGTCTCGAACTCGCACTGATCCTCCTGCCTCAGCCTCCCGAGTGCTGGGATTACAGGCGTGCACCACCACGCCCGGCTAAAAAATAGTATTATTTTAAATATTCAACAATTTTATTATAATATTTTTAAAAGTCAGTAACCTTCTGACATATGATATTACCAAATGACAACACTAATTAAATTTTCTTCCAACAATCTGACATTTGCATCCATTAAACCTACCTACTTCTATACGTAAATATCAGTGTATTTTCTAGCTTTCCAATTTCATCGAAATCCTTCAAAATAAAAAAATCTATGGATATGGACATAGAGAAGTTTATTTACAAGGAAGAAAGATTTAAGTTAAGGGTCTTTGACAGTATAGGGCATTGACAGGGCAGTGATGGAGAATCTTTTAGCACTTTCAATGATACAAACAGTGCACTATGGCATCATGGTATAGGTTCTCACAACTGGTATACTGGTACTAATTCCCTCCCTTCCTCCCTCTCTCCCTGTCTCATGCAGACTCACACAAAGTGACAGTTAAACCATTCAAGGTTAGGAATACAACACTCAATTCAAATAAAGTGATAATACTGACACATTTTCAACAGCCAAATATCTTCAGCCTATTCATAATCACAAAAGCAAAACCAGTAGCAAGGCAATATAACCTGCCATTCACTGGAAACCAAAGGAAAATGGCACATACTTCCCAATTACAAATTATTAACAAGTTCCAACATGGGAAGATCTAATATGTTTCACTGAGATGGTGGAAAAAATTCTGACTTTAGTCACATAAGTCAGAATCACAGATTGGGTCAACAGCTTGAAAACAGTCCTTATTCTGGAACATTCTCCCTCTCCATCCATTTGTCCTTTAGCCTACATAGCCTTTAAACGTTCCCTCCTTCAAGGAAGTCTTGTCCTACATCCCTAGGCTGAATTAAGGGTACCATCTGCTTTGCTGAAAGCATGATCCTGTGAGAAATTCTGTGTTCCTTGGTAGATGTGCTGTGCGTTTGCTGAACAGATGTTCATTGCAGGAAAGTTATTCTTCTCTTTACTTCAAAAATAATAAAATATTTCAATCCTTTGCAACTAAGAAATGTTATCACACTGACAGCACACTACTGTGATTTTACTGTCACTTATGTTATCCTTGGTACTATTGTTAAAACATTTTAGAGGAAGACAATTACAAAAAAATTACTACAAAACAAGACTTTGTATTAATTAAATTAAAATTAAATCAATAATATGGACAGTCTCCCTCTCTTCTAATCTCATCTCCCTGAGGTAACTATCCCAGTACTTACAGTACTTCCTTCTTTCCTTTACATTGACTCTTTATGAATATACAGACATAGACATAGATATAGATATATAGAATAAATATTGACAGCATGTCAGTTTCTGACAAGGGTTAAAAAATATGGCCCAGCAATCTCCAAGTCATGTACCAAATTAACTTCAAAACTTTTGTCTATACAATAACCTACAGACAAATGCTTATAGTTAGTCTTTATAACTGCCCCCAAATAGAAATAATCCTGATATCCTTTCCTAGGTAAATAGATAAACTATAGTACATTGGTAGGATGGAATATTATCTAGGAATAAAAAGAAATGAGCAGGGCCAGCAACATAGCTCAGCAGACTAAGCACCTTCTTAGGTAAGTGTGCAAACTGGGGTGTTTGATCCTTGGTCCGGCATGCTGTGCCAGCCTAGTACCCAGGTTGGGCTGAGCGGACCACAAAAAATAAATTTAAAAAATACAGTTCCTTTACTTAAAAAAAAAATGTGAAAGAAGTCAGTCCAAAAGGCCACATACTCCACTTCTATGACAGCCTGGAAAAGGTGAAACTATAGTTAGTTCAAAAAAATAAGGGCTGCCAGGGAGTCTAAGAACAGAATATTCCATATTCATAAAGAATATTCTGGCAGTAAATATTCTACATAAAACTGTGATAGTGGATGAGTATAATTTGGCAAAACACATAAAATGTAAACCACAAAAAGTTTAATGTTAACTACTAACTCCACATAGTTAAGATCAATACTGTTTTAGTAACTGAAACAGATGTACCACACTCATGAAAGGGGAAATGTGTATAGCTTGAGAGCTGAGTAAATGTAAATCTGTGTACAATCTGTTCCTTTATCTTATAAATCTAAAACTATATTGGAAATTGTTTATTAGTTTTTAAATGATAAAATTATTTTAAAAGTATATATTTCAGGCACATTTTGCAGCAATATTTAACATTAGACTAAGAATAAAATATATTGCACTTGAACTTAATAGAACCAAAATGAAGATATAATAACTAAGGAGAGTTTGGTACTTTTCATAGGGGCTTAGAAAAAAATCAGATTATTAGAGGATTTTCATGACAACCATAGAGCCACATAAAATACAGTGTTTTATACAAAAGCCATAATTATCCATATGTACTCACAGAAACAAGAAATATTTGTACAAATGTACAACTTGCAATAACAGGAATAAATACTTAAATGTCAGTCTACATTTTGAAGACATTTCTGTTGTCTTCAAATGAAGAACTGATGGGGAAATGTTTGTATGCTGTAATTTTCCAGCTGGATTTTTAAAACAGAGAGCAGTACCAGGCTCTTTTATAACGAAAAGCAAAGTGGCTTTCAGGAAAAAAAAAAGATCCTCTAAACAGAGACTTTACAGATTCAGTTCAAGAGATTGTTTGGAAACTCTACAATTTCACAAGATTGAAAAAGAATTTTGGATTTTTTGTTCTTTATTTTACTTTGAAGAGTAAAAACAAACAAAAATAAATAGAAAAGAAGAAACAGGTAACATATAGCAATACATATCACAGATTTTCACAACAGGAATAGCTAACAATGGTTGTTATATTATCTATTTTTATCATCAAATCTGTTGCTTAGATTAACAGATACAGTTATTCAAGATTGGGGAAATAATTGAATATTGATGGTTACTTTTTTTTTTTTTTTAAGGGTTTTGAATTTCTGCTTTATTAGGTAGCAGGGGAAAAAAAGGTTTAGGTTATGCTACAAAAAGAGTCCAAATGCACATCAACAGCAACTGGGCTTCCTAGGGAGGAGGTGAGAGAATTCCCCAGACTACTGCACAAGGACACAAAGACTTCCTGTCCTAAGAAAGATATTAAAAAATACAAGGACAAATTTTTTTAAGATGGAAAACAGAAAAATTCACGTACTAAACAACAGGCCCATAATAACTACAACACATCCCTTAGGGGATAAGCATGCACTTGTAGGAAACAAAACTTTCCACAGAGAAACCACTTTCATGAGATGATTAGGTGGACTTGGGTTTTGTTTCTGCATCTGTCATTTGGTCAATGAAGATACCCTCTTCAGGATGTTCCGTGTTATCCATTTCATACATATATGATGATGCTATTGCAAGATGCTTGCTTTTAAGAAATCTTAATTTTTTGCAGAACTGGGGCTCAAACTCATGACCTTGCACTTGCCAGGCAGGCACTTGTGCCATGGGGCTATCTCCCCAGCCCCCTGCTTTATTTTAAATAGCACAATAATTTATTTGTTTATGTATTTATTTTGAGACAGGGTCTTGCTATGCATTTCAGGCTGGCCTTGAGCTTGCAATGATCTTCCTGCCTCAGCTTCCCAAGTGCTGGGATTATAGGTGTGAGCCTCCATGCCCAGCTAGAGTATAATAATTGATAAGAGATTAAAAATGGTGCATGGTTAGAAGACCAAGATGAGAGGTATTCAACCATGGGTTTTATATTACACGTTGCTATCCTTGATGCAGTTGTTCAGATCACAAACATTAATATACTGTCAGTCAAGGTGAAAATTCTAAACATTAACTGCTATTTTCATAAAACTGATGGAAATTGTTGAGTATAATCTCAGCCATTCTATATATAAACTTGCATGTTTTCCTTCCTTTTTTTCCTGTCTTTTTTCCTTTCTCTCATTTTCATTGTTTAATCCTTAAACTCAGTTTCTTCCCACTTTATTATATGTATTATACCTTTCAGGTTGTATTTATTCTTTCAAGTTCCTACACTAGGGAGACATGTCTGATTTATTTCACTTATAAGTACAGCCTCTAGTTGTATCCACTTACCAATAAAGGCTTCGAGTTTGTCTTTCTTATAGCTGAGCAGTACTCCATTGTATAAAGTACCACATTATTTCATCCACTCCTCAAATGATGGGCATTTGGGATGTTTCCAAGATTTGGTTATAACAAAGTGTGCCTCTATAAATATGAGCACACATATATTACCATGGTATGATGTCTTCAGTAATTTGGGAAAATACCCAGAAGGAGAATAGTTGGATCAAATGGGATTTCCAGTCCTAGTTTTCTGAGGAGTCTCCACACCTATTTCCACAGTGGTTGTCCTACTACATTCCTACCAGCAGTGGTGAAGGGTTCCTTTTCCTCCACAGTCTTTCCAGCATTTGTTAATAACTGATTTCTTTATGATGGCCATTCTTTCTGGGTTGAGATGGTATCTCAATGTTTTTTAAAATTTGCATTTCTTGAATAGTCAATGCTGTGGAACTTTCTTTCCATGCATTTATTTGCCACGTGTATTTCTTCCTCTGAGAAGTATGTATTCATTTCAGATGCCCATTTTTGGATTGAGTCTTTAAATTTTGGAGGTCCAATTTTTTTTTCATTCTTTATATAATTTAGATAGAAGTCCTTTGTCTAAGTGATTGTTGGTTATGATCTTTTCCCAATTTATGGGCTGTCTTTTTACTCTGTTGGTAATTTCTTTTTACATTCAGAAACTTCTCAATAAGATGAGATCACAATTGTTGATTCTTTGTAGTACTGCCTGTGCAATTTGGTTTTTGTTCACGAACTGTCTGTCTACACCTACGTCTTCAAGATCTCCACTCACTTTCTCTTCCAGGAGATTTAGTGTTTCTGTTTTAATGCTTAGATCCTTAATTCATTCTGACTGTAGTTTAGTGTATGGTGAAAGACCCAGGTCTAGTTTTAGTGTTCAGCATGAGAGCTAGTTTTTCCATTTGTTAAAGAGGCTATTTTTCTTCCAGGGAACATGTTTGGCCCTTTGTCAAAGATAAGATGGCTAAGTGTGTTTGTAGTTGTATTTACATCTTTGCATCTTCTAATTTGTTCAAGTGATCCTCAGGTCTTTTTTTTTTTTTTTTTCTTTTCTGGTACCATGCTGATTTTATCACAGTAGCTTTGTAGTATAATTTCAAGCCAGGAATTGTAATGACTCCTGCCTTGCCTTCGTTACTCAACATTGCCTTTGTTATTCTAGGTCTTCTTTTCTGGCTCCAAATAAAATTTAAGAATGTTTTCTCTAGATCTATGAGGTATATTGATGATATTTTGAAAGAGATTGTATTAAATCTGAATAACAATTTTTGGAATATGGCCATTTTCACAATGTTGGTTCTTTCTATCCAGGAGCAAGAAATATCTTTCCATTTTCTGAAATCCTCTCTGATCTCTGTTTTTAGAAAGTTGTAATTTTCATTGTATAAATATTTTTGCTTCCTTTGTTAGATTAATTCCTAAGTATTTAATTTTTTTTTTTTTTTTGGATGCTACTGTGGAGGGTATTATTTCTCTAATTTGTCTCTCAGTGAGTTTGTTACCTGTGTAAAGGAATGCTATCGATTTTTCTGGTACTGACTTGGTATCCTGCTATGCTACTGAATTTGTGTATTAATTCTAGGAGCTTCTTAGGTTTTTTTTTGGATCTTCTAAGTAGAGCGTCATATCATCTGCAAATAATGATCGTTTAATTTCTTCTTTACCTATTCTTATTCCTTTTATTTCTCTCTCATGTCTAATGGCTCTAGCTATTGATTCCAAAACCATATTGAATAGAAATGGTGATAAGAGTACATCCTTGCCTTATACCTGACTTCAGAGTAAAAGCTTTCAATTTTTCTCCATTTAGAATTATGTTGGCTGTTGGTTTGTCATAAATGGCTTTCATCAGGTTGAGGTATAGATCATCTATTCCAATTTTCTGTAGGGCTTTGATCATGAATGAATGATGGACTTTGTCAAAAGACTTTTCTGCATCTATTGAGATGATCATACAATTTTTGGTTTTTGGCTCTATCAGAATTTTGGATACCTCCAATCTAATGTTTCACTCCAAGAAATTAAATGTTATACAGTAAATGCAACTATTTTTATTTTTGAATTTAATATTTAAGAACCTAAAGATCTTGCATTATGTTTTTAAAAGAAACTAACTGCAGTATGACAGCACTATGCAAAAAGGATCTAAAGCTATTTCTGACTCATATTCACTTACTAGGTTATTGGTATATACTACTAGTAAGACTTGAGTATACTAAACACCTATAAATGTAATGAAGGGGCCAGGGATATAGCTCAGCAGCATAAGCGCCTGCTTGGCAAGCAGAAGGTTCTGAGTTCTATTCCTAGTACCATCCCCCCAAAAAAAGTTATGAAGTATATTAGTACAGTTATACATATATATATATATATATATATATATATATATATAGTTAATTCTTATTAATGAGACATAAGAATTACTAGAAAAAAGTAAATTCATAATAAATGGTGTTATAGTTTGTGTGTAGTTGTCCCCGCAAAGCCTCATGCAGTCATGGGGCAGACTTTTAGGCTTTGTGATTAATTCATGATCCAGTGCTGGGATTATGGGTGTGAGTGCTGCTGGGAATATGACTGTGAGTGCTACACCCACCTTGGGGCAGACCGACTAAATGCGACACATGGGCGACAGACTTGTTCTCTGTAGCCACTGTTGCTGCTACTCCTCCCTTTTGCTCTTGCTGCTTTGCTGTTTTCCACAGAGATGCACTGCTGCCCTCTGCTATGTGCTGCTCTGCCTTGAAGCCAAGTGAGTATGGACTGAAACTTCCACTAACAGTGAGCTAAATAAACCTTTCCTTCCTTCATTCTGGGTGTTGGATATTCCAGCAACAAGAGAAAAGTAAGGTAAATGGTGTCATTATCACTATAAAATCCATAGAAGTTTTCCAGTTAAATATTCTCACCAATGCACTTCTTCATTTTACAATTCATACTTTAACTTATTCTCATGTCTTCAATATTTAGTAAAGTTGCCAATAGATTTCTACATGCATCAATGAAAGTTTAAAAATGCTGTTCATCTTTTTAGTTAAGCCATTTCCATTTCAACAATATTACCCAGCCAATTTTGTAAATGGTGAATTTTCCTACTTGTAAGATTTTTAATGAAACTAAAAAATAGTGTATTAAAGGAAAAAGTCTGAATTATAAGATATAACTCAATGCATGATGTATCATACCAACCATAAATTTAGAAGAGGTGTTTTTCTTTAAAGTGGGACAGAAGTGTTAAAGTGGTTAGTAAGATCAGTAAGGATTTTAGAAGGCTATCAAAAATCTCTATCAACTAAGATGGCACCATGAAGACAAAAGAAAATGGTCTTATATTCCACCTATTGTTCAAATTAGGCCCCTCATCCTGCTTTTAGTTCATTCTCTTCCTTCATATTTTTAGGGTTACAAAATTTTTTAATGTGTTGTTGGTGGTGAGATGAAGCATGCCTATAACCCCAGCTACAGTGTTTTAAAGGCTGCATGATGACACATGCCTATAATCTGAGTATTCAGAAGGCCAAGGCAAGAAAATTGTGAGTTAAGGTCACCCAGGGCAACATAGAGACCTTTTGTGAATTAAAAAAATAAAGAAAACTTTCATGAAACCAAACAGGCTTCAATGGTAACTATAATCCCCAAAAAACATTTTTTTAAAAAGAATTTCTTTATTTTTTTATTTTATTTTTTTTCTTGTTTCAGAACTCTTGTTTGTTTGTTTGTTTGTTTATTTTTATGGCTGGCTCAGCCTGCCCTGAGGGCAGGGCTGGCGCAGCATGTGGTGCCAGGGATCGAACTGTGGTCCCTGCAGCTGCCTAAGCTTTCCTAAACAGGCACTTTAGACCACTGAGCCATCCTGCCAAGCCCAAAACATTCTTATAAGAACAGAAATTCCAAGAGCTCATGAGGTAACTTAGTAGAATAAGTGCTTATCTGGCAAGTGCAGGGTCCTAAATTCAATCCCTGGCACTGAAACAAAAAAGAATAGAAATTCCATTTAGATTTGTGCTACTTATAATGTAATTTCAGTCACTGCTACACTCTCTCATGTAAATGATTGGTTTACAAGAAAAAATAAGAAAAAGAAAAAACCTCTAGAGTTCTCAATATTCCAGGTTATGTCTAATAGCTATAGAATCAGAAACATGTATGTCAGATTTAAGAATATGAACTACAAAAGTGAAACACGGCATCTGCAAGTTTTGAAAAATACGATGTTGCTAGTGCATCCACCGAATTTGCCAACTATGTTATAGGCTATAAAACTTATGTGCCTGATTCTTTATGAAATGCTAATTAACTGGGTCATTCAACCAAGAAACACTACTATATGCCAGGCACTACTATTGATATAAGGGGCATAATGAAACAGCAGCAACCCCTGTCTTTGAAAGCTTTAATCAGCTGGAGAATCAGTGGGGGAGAGGGAGAAGTAAAAAGGGGGAGATAGGAGGAAATGTGACAATAGGGTGAGAGGGAGGGAGGGGGCAGGAGGGGAAAGGGAAGAAAGGAAGGTGTGTGTGTGTGTGTGTGTATGTGTGTGAACAGTAAATACACTATAGTGTAACAACAGCTTACAGTGCTGATACAACACAAATTTGTATCAAACTGGACTGGAAAAAATATTTCCAGGAAAAAGTACAGCACACCAAACATGACACCAACTCTAAAAGACTTGCCAGGGAGAAGAGAACAGGGTAAAAAGACTACAGATGGTAGAATTCTGGGCAACATGAGAGAAGTAAAATGGTCTTGTATGAAGGGAACATAAGACTCTTGAAAGGGATGGGTGAGAGGTAAGATTCCTTTGAAGGTCAGGATAGACTCCCGCATCACTCCCTATCTTCCTGTAGCTATCATATACTAGCCACCCTTGACACCCTACCTTGTTCTTTGAAGACTTTATGTCCCCTGCCTCACATAGGCATCCTTCTAGGTGAAATCAACTTTCAGATCTACTCTCTTAACTTCTCATTTTTGAGTCTATCAAGATCTTGATTTTGAACATGACCTGCTGACCACTGCCTCCTATCCTTTCAGCAGACTTATCCTAGTCCCTCCATTCCAGTGATTCTTCTACCTCATCAACCAAATTCCTTACTTTTTGTGGAAGAAGTTCTTTCCAAGATGACCTCCACAGAGCTTTAGAAGACTGGACACGTGCTCCCTCTCCCATGGGAGGAGACTGCGCTTCAGGTTTTCTCCCATGACTAGGCAAACAAATTCAGAGGCTGAAGCCAATTGCTTTATACCTTAGATCACATCAAAACCTTCTGTCCAGTGTGTTGGGACACTCACTTGTCTCTTAAAAAAGAACCTTTCACAACTCTTTCATAATACAGATTGTAAAAGGGGATTTTCTTCCAGATTACTTATACTGAATCAATTTACTTGGGGGTCTTAAAGACTGAGGAAAAAGGGGTGAGGGTTTGAATTTCAGAGTAAACTTTTGATCACTGCTAACAGTTCTAATTCACTAACATTTTAAAGCAACTTAGAAATAACTATAGAAATTTATGTAAAGAAGTAATTAAGGATGTATGAAAAGAATTGGTTCAAGAATATTGACTGTAGCATTCTTTCTAATAGGGCACTGCATAATGGATTAAAACTGTAACTATATAGTGAACCAATGTACAAATATTAAATATATTTACTGACATGAAGCTACGTTATGTTGTTAAAACGCACATTATCAAATATGTATCTATACAACTCATGATTTATGATTCATACTTTTACATGCATGTCCTTAATATGAAAATTTTAGCATAGAAAAATTACATGTGCATTTTCTGCAAGATGGCAGCAAAAAAAACCCCTGAGAAGCCTGATACTAAAGAGAAGAAATTTGAAGCCAAGAAGGCTGCTGCCAGTGCTACTAGTAAAAAGGGTAAGGTGAAGGCAAAAGAAGTCCAAGAAGGGGCACCCTCACTGCAGCCAAAATTCTGCCCTGGTTAGAGGAATTGGTAGATACTCCCGATCTGCTATGTATTCCAGAAAGGTTTTGTACAAGAGAAAGTACACAGCTGCTAAGTCAAAGGTTCAGAAGAAAAAGAAGAAAGTTCTTGCTATCATCCCAAAACCAGTTGTGGGGCAGGGGATAAGAATGGAGGTATCCAGGTGGTTAAACTTTGAAAAATGCTACTGAACATGTGCCCCGAAAACTCTTGAGTTAACCCTTTAGTGAGCACGTGAGGAAACTGTGAGCTAGTATCACTCCTGGCACTGTCTTTATCATCCTCACCAGGCATCACAGAGGCAAGAGAGTGGTCTTCCTGAAGCAGCTGGCTAGTGCCTTGCTACTTGTGCCTGGGCCTCTTAACTTTAATCGTGTTCCTCTACAAAGAACACACCAGAAATCTGTCACTGCCACCTCTACAAAAATTGGTATCAACGAAGTGAAAATCCCTAACACCTTCTTATTTCAAAATGGAGAAGCTGTAGAAACCCAGACACTAGGTGGGTGAGATCTTTGACACCTAGAGAGATACCAGATTTCAGAGTAGTGCAAGTAGATCAGAAAGCAGTGGACTCACAGATTTTAGCAAAAATCAAAGGTGTTCCTTAGCTCCAGGGCTACCTGTGATCCCTTTTTTGCTCTGACAAATGGAACTTATCCTCATAAATTAGTGTTCCAAATTTCTTGCTAAGAACCTACTTAAATAACTGATACTTTTTTTTTTGGTGGGACTTGGGTTCAAACAAATGACCTTGTACTTGCCAAGCAGGCACTTGTGCCATGGAGCTATCTCCTCAGCCCCAATAATTGACACATTAGAAAATTAAACACACACACACACACACACACACACATATATATATATATATATGTATATATATGTAGTGAGAAACAAATACTGATTAGAGCATATATATATATATGTATGTATATGTATATGTATATGTATATATATAGAGAGAAAAATTTCTCTTTGATAGTGAAATAATTTTCCATTTTTATATGTAGTCTTCTAAAATGAATATATACACTTTTCTTTTTACAAATAAAATGGAAAAAGAAAGGCTATCTGTACTAAGGCAAAGAAGGGAGAAGAAAACATTAAGAAGGTGAATACCACCCAGGAACCTATGCTTCTGCAGAAATAATAGGAAATTATTTTCAGATAAAATAACTGGTAAGGGCCCCAGGCACCTCTACTACATTTTACAAGTAAGAGCTAAAAAGCCCAAAATGTAAAAGTTGTCTGTAGCTCATTGAAAGTTATTTATTTATTTATTTATTTATTTATTTATTTATTTTTGTCTTTTTTGAGACAAGGTCCTGCTATGCAGTTCAGGCTGACCTTGAGTTCACTTTTGTAGCCCAGGCTGGTCTTGAATTTGCACCAATCCTCTTGCCTCAGCCTCCCAAGTGCTGGGATTATAGGTGTGTGCCTCCATGCCCTGCTTAAAAGTTATGCCTTTTAAAATACGTTATGTCAAATAAAATAAAATATGTTATGTCATGTCATGCTCACACTGCTGATAGCAGGAATGAAGGGGGCATGTATTCGAGAAGTAACATCAGTTCACAGGACAAAGCTAGAAGTAATAATCTTGTTCTAGCAGTCCTGTCTTCCTTAAATTAGAGGCAAATACAAGTAGCTAGTGCTACACACAGCAGGTTATTCTGTCTGCCCGAAATTATCATTTTTGTTTAATTCATAACAGCATTACTGAGCTTCTTCTATAGTACCCAAGTTAATCTAAGTTACAATAACCATAAATCCAAAGTTCTAACAAAGTGAGAAGGCACGGCAGAAAAGGTGTCCTACAATCAAGAAAAGGGACAATTTCTACTCTTAGCTGCTTGTCTTATTGGATGGCCCTCATGCAAAGTCACCTCAGCAGTAAAATCAAATCACAATCAAGGTTGGGCTCAGACCAGAAAACATGCAAGGACCAGGGAATAACCAGTACCTCTACCATGTGGTGCTGAGACCTGAAGTTTATGTGTATCTTGAAATCAGTCCTTAAAAGCCCTGAGCTGGAAGTGTGGAGAGGGGAAGGAGACTGTAATTTGCACAGGGCTTGCAAAGTGTTAGACACTGTGCTAGTGACCATGTGTTAAGTAGTAAACTTAATGCAGCTGTAAGGCAGCTTGGGATAATGGAAAACAAAAATTACTAAGTTGGAAGATCTAGATTCAAGTCTTCATGCTGCTGCCTATTAATAAAAAGATCCAGGGTAACAGTTTCTTACCAGGTAAAACAGCAATAATAACACATCTGTTCCACTTACTTCAGAGGATTATTGTGAGAAACAAATAATATACCAATCATGAGAGAGTTATGCAAACATTAGTCACTCTTAATCATTTTAATCTGATTTTATTTTTATAAAAATGTTATATGGTAGGGGCTAGCATGACTCATGGACCCAAACACCAATAAAACAGATTTTGCTATCAGCTGGGCTTGCCACATCTCCAAATCTCAACAGATTATATATAATATATAACAAAGAATAGATTAGGTCTAAATTCACCTCACCCTTTCCAGAGATTCATCTACCCTTTCTCATTCAACTAGTTATTTCACAAAGCTGGAAAGCAGCAACCTTCTAATAATACTCTATTAACAAGTACAACTGGTAAGGGCAAGTATTGGACTCAGACTGATGAGTCCAATTCTGCCAAGCTCCTGCTCTAACTTATCTCATCTTGGACTAAATTCACAAATTGACAATGAATCCCTGAAAACATAAACAGCACTTGTTAATGTGCCTCTTGTTTCTCCTCTGTGAGAGAGATCTAAGAACCACAAATTAAAGTCTAGAAGTGAAGCTTTTTAAATTTTAAAGACAAGACTGGAAAAGAAATTAGCCAATTTGCATTGTATCTCCTTTATCTTCATGAAAACATTAGAAATATGTGAAAATGTTAAACTTAGGTTAACAAATTAAGATACTAGGTATATTTTTAGTACAATGTTGTATCTGTATCCAGTCAATTTTATAACTAGAATCTGTATACTTGTACTAATATTGTTACTATTTTACACCTACCTTCATAAGTTGAAAATACTTTAGGAATTTCTTTTCTAATTTTCTATGAAAGTGGAAAGCACTTCCATTTTTTAAAATCAATTTTAAATCCTAGGCCATTAGGCAGCCTGAAAACTTTAGTGGGATTTAAAGATTAGGGAATAGTAGTAGGCAAAGAGAATATAAACAACAACATATCTCTTGCTTACAAAATCATGTTTTATTTATTTTAGAATTATTTTATTTTATTATTTTTTTCTTGTTTCAGAACTTTTGTTTATTTATTTTTATGGCCGGCTCAGCCTGCCCTGAGGGCAGGGCTGGCACAGCATGTGGTGCTGGGGATCAAACCACGGTCCCTGCAGCCGCCTAAGCTTTAGACCACTGAGCCATCCTGCTGGGCCCCAAAAATCATGTTTTAAAAAGTGGCTTAAGACTTGGTAAACTGCCGGGCGTGGTGGCGCACGCCTGTAATCCCAGCACTCGGGAGGCTGGGGCAGGAGGATTGCTGTGAGTTCAAGACCAGCCTGGGCTACAAAAGTGAGCTCAAGGCCAGCCTGAACTGCATAGTGAGACCCTGTCTCAAAAAAAAAAAAAAAAAAAAAAAAAAAAAC
>PVJA010011164.1:30460-55558 GCA_004027025.1 Myocastor coypus | reverse complement strand
AAAGAGAGAGAAGAGAAGAAGGGGGAGGGGAGGAGAGGGAAAGGACAGGAAGGGAAGGGAAGGGAAGGGAAGGGAAGGGAAAAGAGAAGAGAAGAGAAGAGAAGAAGAGAAGAGAAGAGAAGAGGTTCAGAGACTTCTCTATGACTTGACACTTGTCATCTTCTGATGCTCACAGTTCTTTAGGACTATCTGCGTCAGAGCACAGGCCTATCTAGTTTTATGCTCATTAATCCTCATTAGTATATAGCATATCTAAGGCAGGCGATACTGGATAATCCATGAAGTCCTGCAGGTGGTTTGAGGCAGAAAAATAGCTTTTCAATTTATATATTATAATATTATTATTATAGTAATTTGTTCTGGGCATTGAACTCAGGACTTTGTGCTTTCCAGTCAGGTGCTTAAGCCACTGAGCTATCTCCCCAGCCAACTCTTCACTTTATAGTCCACAGAATTTCAGTCTGCTTCTGACCTCTACAGAATGAGCTGGTGCCCTAGTCAAGTCTTCACTGAGCATTGTTTTGCAAATATCTCAGCAGCCTGCCTTTGTCTCCACACCCTGAGTATCTCAGCAACTGCCAGTCACCCACCTTCAACACTAAGAGCTGTATAACAGGACGACCCTGGCCTGCTATCCTCCCAGATCCTGTTGACCTCTCCCTAGAGAGGACTTTTGACCAAACCCTCTGCCCCCAAGACACTACTGACCCTGCGCTGGGGTTGCTCACTCACCACCAGCGCTCAGCCTCCTTTGTTCCACTCCACAGCTCTCTCCTATTTTCCACTGTCCCAGATGAGCTGGGTGGGGAGCAGCGATGCATTTAGCTTCTTCCCCCTGTGATTTGATCAATCTTCTCACTTGCACTGCAATCTTCTTCCTTACTTTTCTTCAACTATTACTGTTATTCTTCAGCTTTTGGTTTCCAAATACTAGACGGGCTGAACTGTGACTGTTCCCTCATTTTCCCAGAGTTGATCAAGATTCTTTCTTTCTTTCTTTCTTTCTTCTTTCTTTCTTTCTTTCCTTCTTTCTTTCTTTCTTTCTTTCCTTCTTTCTTTCTTTCCTTCTTTCTTTCTTTCTTTCTTTCTTCTTTCTCTTTCTTTCTTCCTTGCTTTTTCTCATTCTCTCTCTCTCTCTCTCTCTCTCTCTCTCTCTCTTTTTCTTTCGTTCATCTCTCTTTTTTTTTTTGTATTTAGTTCAGGATCAACAGGGTCTCACTGCACAAATCAGACTCATAGTGATCTGCCTGTTTTCAGCCTCCCAAGCTCTGGGATAACAGATATGTTCACTCTGCCCAGTCTCAGTCACTGTCTCAGTGCACCATGAGGGGTGGGGCCAGCACAACATTCTGGGGATAAAACCCTGGTCTCTGCATCTGCCTAAGTAAGCATCTTAGTCTGCTGAGCTACCGGGCCAGTCCAAGTTGAATTTTCATAACATACTTTGACTTGAGCCTCAAAATTTCTCTAATTTTTCTGTTTTGTAAATTTAAGTGAGCACTGTCTACACACCCACTTAAAATAATGTAGTACAAGTCCATAAACCTTGGTAAGTTATTATTTAATAGGCAACTAGTGGCTCTCATATTATTTACTCATTCTGCTAAAAAGCAGAGAAAACCATCAAATTCTGAAATTACTACTTTATTTAAAATATTTAAGAGCATGCTTGTGCTTTGTAAATAAAGTCATAATATTTAAAATGCATATAAATAATCATTCATAATCTGAGGACCCTTCTTCCACAACTCTTGCCAACTTTGCTCATGGCATACATTAAAATAGAATTAATCATTTTACATATATTATTTCTACTAATGTTGTATATTAAATTGTAGCATATTACATACGATTATAGTATATTAAATAACTTATAATGATTTTCACTGGACTAAGCTCAACTATGTCTTTATTGTTTCCTGAAAATATTTTCATGTGTTTATTATGTATATTATAATAATTTAGTTATAATATTTTAAGGTCTTCCTCTAGTTAAAGAAGTAAGTTCATACTTATTTCATAGTATTCAAACCAGATTAAAATCAAATGTACTTTCAAATATGTTGGGGAGGTAAATATTGAAAAACAAGGATAAATCTATATTTTTCATTGTTACAAGAACAACATGAATTTGAACTGTTTTAGATCACATTTAGGAAGGGAGGTCTAGGATGTCAAATTATCATCATGATGTGCTGGCACCTTCTGTGCAGAAGTTACAAGGAGAGATTTGAAAACATCTCTGGAGTCACACTGTGTGCGTTCTAATGTATTGAAAACCACTGTGGGATTTACTCCTTCAGAGATATTGCTCATGTCTACATGATGCAAACGTAGCCGAGCTTGCTCTACTGCTGAGTTTTGAAATAAACTGCTGTGACCCACATAACCCGTATTTGGTTTCTTTCAGAAATGTGTATAATTTCTCGAGGGATCTGGTGAAATGTTCCAGCCTGCCAAACATTGTATGTGTAGGTGATAAAGTCTGAAGATTCATATGGGAAAAATAATATGATACAGATGTAAAAGGAAGAAGAAATTTGAAGTCAGGAGAGAAGGGTGTTGAGCTGAACAACTCTACGGGTCATTCCTAATGCCATGACACATCTTTCTTTATGTCCGCAGGAAGTGAGATCGGCCTAATTACCTTACATAAAAAAACATAAATCTATCAATACAGCAATAAAAATGAAATTAGATACATACTCATTAGTGTATTAGTTGATTTGTAAATTATATACCAGATTTATTTGTCAAACACATACTTGATATCCAACTTTCAAAGGAAATATAAGAAGAATTATAAGAAGGAAATACAAGAATAAAATAAGAAGGAAATATAAGAATGAATATTAGTCATTAAACTCTCAGATAGTGTTTAAGTGTATAAAGTTACATGCTATACTTTTACTATCTGAAAATAATTTTAAAACATAGCCCTTGAAAAGAAGCAATTTTCTTTTTTAGCTTTATGAATAGTCTTAAGTTCAGTTCCCAGTATTTAATGATCATCACATATATATAAGTAAGTAGAAAGGTAGAAAGGAAAAATAAAAGAATGAAACAGAATAGACTCAGAAAAAGATTAATGCTATATATTAATTTATATTTTTCTATGATGCAAGATGTCTAGGAAATATAGTAGGCTTAACTATAGTATGTATTGCTAAAGATGATGGAGTAAGCATGGAAAGACAAGTGCGTGCCGGTAAGGAACGATTCATGGTACAGTACCAACTGACTGAAAGAATATACATATATGGAATGAGCAAGGAGTATTAGCTTATTCATTCATTCATTCATTCATTCATTTATTTATTTATTTTCATCTTTTTGAGACAGGGTTTCCCTATGCAGTTTAGGGTGGCCTTCAGCTCACTTTTGTAGCCCAGGCTCATCTTGAATTTGTGTAGATCCTACTGCCTCAGTTTCCCAAGTGCTGAGATTATAGGCATGCGCCACCACGCCCGGCTTAAAAAATTATTTGTGATGTCTATTATTTTCTTTCTAAAAACCAATATTTTCCATTTATATTATGGCCAGCTCAGCCTTGGGGGTGGGGGTGGTGGAGCATGTGATGCCTCTGTGTGTGTGTGCGTGTGAGTCTTATAAATAATTTCCTGCTATAAGATCTCCCCCTTTCTCTAGCCTTGAGTTTCTTTTATTATTTATTTATTTATTTATTTATTTATTTATTTATTTATTTTTGGTGGGACCAGGGTTCAAACTCACAACCTTACACTTGCCAGGCAGGCACTTGTGCCACCGAGCTATCTCCCCAGCCCCTTGAGTTTCTTTTAGACAAAGATTCTGAACTGTAGTAGTGTGGCTATATGGATTCAGATGTTTCTTTCTTAGAAATGAATGTCATGGAAATGATAGTAACATGTCTGGGTTTGCATACTGATGCCCGCAATATCCAATATCACACGTGCATATTCACTTAATAGAACTAATAATAAACAGACATTGCCAATCGTCTTTCAAACGACAGTCATGCCAGTTGGCGAGTACTTCTCAAGGGTCACAGGGGAGTGTTTTTGATCGCAAGACACAGGTTTATTCTCAAGGATCTGTGACTTTATAGTGACAAGAGCTTTCCTGTACTTTTGTGCTATAGTGGGTAATTATGGCACTAGAAGAATGAAAAAGATTACTCAGAGATGAGACTTCACTTGGATGCTGAGAGGCCCAGAGGGTCTATCTTAACTGAGAGCACCTGGCACTAGGGAGACTCACATGTGTAGCTCTCAAGCGAAGAACTCTCTGAGTTTTATTTAGAATATCAGTGTAAGAGAAGAAAACAGATGAAAAGCATTTTGGGCCACGAATTGTCTCAAGCCAAGGAAGTTTGTTGGGGAAAGAGGAGTAACAATGGCTAGACACATCTCTGTCATTTAAACTTCTCGTTTGGCCATTCACTTCAGACAGAGACTGTGTGCCCTTGCCCACAATTTAACATTCACTTGTCAGCCAAGTACCATGTATTTTTGTATTATTATGTTGTGCTCAGGAAAGGTAGCCATATCCTTGCTCTTAGGAAGGACTGTTCCAGTGTTTTACAAAATCCTTCTCTATTGTTTTATCTCTTGTTTAACAATATTGGCCACTTATTCTCATCAGTATCTTTCCTTCTTCCCTTGGATTCTAAACGAGTCAGCCAGATTCTGCCTTGCTTCTTCTGTTTCATTTCTCATTGCTCTTCAGTATGTGATTCAGTCCCACAACAGGGAGCTTAACTTTAATCACTAGTGTAAATTTGCTTCCTATCTGTCCGCTTGTGTCTACAATTAAGTATAGGTTCTGAGTGAAACTAGATGAAATGTGTTTAGAAATGGATGGATTTAAATAAATTTCAAAACTTTTGAAAGCCCATTTTCCATCCACAAGTTGAAAGATACATACGTCTTAGCCACATGATTTTGGAGCTTGATTCATATACATCACTTAACATCAATGTTCATATAAAATAAGTCTCCAATAAATATTGACTATTGTGGTAGAGTATTTTCATTTGCATTAAAGTTAAAGACTTGGTTATTATCTCTTTGGAAGTCAAAATCTTAGTTGCTTTGATGCAGTATTACAAATATCAGATTCTTAAATGTTGTTGAATATCTATGCTTGCATAATGGATAGCAGCTCATAAGACTGTTAAACATAATTAAGGTAATTAAGATTTCAAAAATAATTCCATATCTCATTAATATTGAACCACTTGGAGATTGTCTTTCATTGGTTCTCTTCATGTGGAGAGAGGAAGGCAATTTAAGCCAGTACTTTTTCGATCCTGGAAATGTTATATTTTTGTTAAATGGTCTAATATTTGAACTATATATTTGAAATATTTAAGACTTCAAGATGAAAATTGAAATTTTTAAATATTCAGTGGACCAGTTTGAGAAGTTTCTTATATGTATACTGAATAATAATAATAATAATAATAATAATAATAGCTACAACAACAGCAACAATAATAGTGTAGTAAGTTTATTTCTAATGTAGTCAATAATAAATTGTAAAAGATATCCTGGTGATAAGAAATATTGAAACATGACCCAGGCATACCTCACAATGTAAATAGTTACCATTTGGAAAGAAAACTATTTCTTAAACAATAGTTTAAAACAAGATGCATACATTGGAAGAATATATCTTTCGGATCAAAACATAGGAGAAATTACTTTGGCAGTCTCAGACAAATTCCATAGGGTAATTTTTAAACAAGTTCTTATAAATAGTGATATATTTCTGAGGGATGCAAAATGTGTTAAGTTTCAATAATTTTTTCTTTCTTTCTTTTTTTTTTTTTACTTTTTAAAAGCTTTCTTTTAAATTTTTTTTTCCAAAGAGTCTCTTTGAAGCAAGACACCTGCAGACGCAGGTGAAGTTTGATCAGGGGAACAGTTAGTCTCCATTTTCCCTTCTTGTTCTTGTCCACAGCTATATAAATAGCTGCTCCCTCTGAAAGGTGGCTACAGTCCTGTGGTCCAGGGGAGACCAAGCTGGAAGCCTTCGGTCCTGAGTCTGAGTCAGTAGTCCTGACCCTCTGACTCTGATTCTCCTGAAGATTCGGTGTGCTATCTGACAAGTCATCTTTTCCTCTATTCTGGAACCTTCCTGACTCGGCATCCCACATGTACGTGATGGTTGCCTTCAATTCAACCATCTCATGGCCAAAGAGCTTCAGGATGCGGGCCTGCTCTGGGTTTTGCACATCACTCTCCTTGCACACTTTGTAGTCAGACAGTAGGGTCACCTCGCCTCTCTTGAGGGCAGTAGGTAGTCCCACTTGCCTTAACTGAGGTGCCATGCAGTGAGGAAAGTGCTCCAGCATCTCTGGATCCAGTGTCACAGTGAAAGTTTTTTACTTTTCATCTCAGGCCAAGTCCATTTCCATCTATTGTAAACCACTCATTGACCTCTACCTTTCTGTGGTTGGTGAAAAGGAGACCAATTTCACCCCTGAACTTCTTACTGATCTGGTGCATGTTGTCTTTGTACTTACCAGCTGGTCTTTGATCCAAGACCACCATTATCACCTTGAGTTTTGCCAAAGAATGTCTGGCTATGCTTCCAGGCGTTATGGAGGACCTTCAGCTTGTTGCTCTTCACGTTGGCCACAGAGAAAATTAAGAGGTACTGGTATGTGTACACACAGTTCTGATGTTCTTCTATCAAGTTCCATTTCAGTTGTAAGCCTTTCTTGGCAGTTTTCACTAAGGAAATATTTTTGTTGCACTTAGATTTGAGTATTGTGCTGAAACCATGTGTGGCAGAAAGTAGTGCGGCTCCTTCAAGTTTTAATATGTTTTCAACAAAGATGTTAATTTCTGGACCTATGGCTCATATCCATGTGTGGTAATCAATGTGAATAATGAGAAGACGTTGTGACAAATAAAAGACAAATAGTACTTATTTAATATGCAAGGGACATTGAATTCAGAATCAAAATTATTTTAAACACTTATTAATATAGAATTGTTTGAGAACTACAGAAAGAGAGGTGCAATGTGAGCTAGCAAGTTTGACACAACTGAGTCTCAATCCATGTGATAGATGTGTTGGTGGAGGGAAAGAGCGAGCCAAGGAGCCTGCAGTGATAAAGAGCAGGTTAGTCCTTGGTAAATTTGTATTCTGGAATGAAAGGTCTTACAGGAAAAGTGGGAAATAGTAACTTATATACTCACTACACTTAGTGAAAGTCTGTTATTAGTTCTAGGTAACTATAAAAGAAATATTGAATGAAAAAGTTCTACTTTCATTGAGTTTTTTAAAATGAGTATTTTGACAGATATTTCTGGTAGGTATAGAACATCTGGTAGATACAGAATTCCCACATGGATAGGGCACATAGAAAAGGTTTGCAAAAAGTTGAAAATCTTTATTTAATATAAGTTGTGATGCTAGAAGTTGACGACAACACATGAAAATTCTATCAATGACATTTCCTTATTTTCTCGTAATGTTTGTGGATTTATTATCATTCAGTAGTCCATATGGGTGCAAATTAAATATGAGCATATGACCATCATTTTCAAAACATGCCATAGCTCTTGCAGGTTATAGTTTCAGCCATCATTATATGATGTTTGTGCTAGCATTGGTAACAAATTTATTTTACAGACAGATGAAACAGAGCTACTGATTTGATAATAACTTAATAGTATATTAATGGGTACAGAATAGTATTTATACAGGGAGATAAGTACTTTTTAATCTGTTGCCACAGTAAGTGAGTTAGAAGAAGAAATGAATGTTGTTCTCTTAATTTGTGTGGTTGGGCAAGAATCAGAATAGCTGAACTTAGTGGAATATGACTTTCTGTATTCTAGATATTTATGAAGAAACATTTGGTCCCTCCTTTGAACTTCTCAAAGCTTTTCTTGAGAACAAAATACAGCATCTTGACACAAATATAAGGGGATGATTTTAATTACATAGTTTCACATACTGAGTCAATGTAAATTACTTCTGCACCTAACTTATGACAACTTTTTAATCATGAAGTGATGCTGAATTTTATCAGATGTTCTTCTCCATGCTTGTTGCGATGATCTTATTTGCGTTTGTCTGCTTTGTTTTCTTTTTGTTTTACAATACTGAGGATTTAACTCAGGAACCTGAGCTTGCCGGGCAAATGCTTATTCTAACTCCCATGCCTGCGGTGATCTTGTTATTGTCCTTGATACTGCTCACATAATGTATCACACTTATTAATTTGCATATATTAAATTATCCTTGCATCATTGAATCCCATCATATTTGTGAATAATGAGGGCTCCTTTCAACGTGCTATTGAGTTTGATTTTAGTATTTTGTTAGTGAGTGAAGAGATAATTTGAAATATTAGAAAACTGAATTTAATTGAAAGCATAACTATTAATTGTTGCAGTTGAAAAATATTCATCAAAGGATGATTAGAAATAATTTTATTTTAGTCATCAAACAAGATAATATGTAAGTTATGTCTTAAAAACAACAAATAAAATATCTGAATGATACATAACTTCTAAAACAGATGCTTTCTATTTATAAAACATTTTCTGCATGATTTCCATTAGGTTTTTCAATATAATCTCTCTTGAAATGTAATCATAGATTTTTCAGGAATCAAAATTAAAAATGATTACTGTTTATCTTTATTCATTTAGCTATTACTTAAGTTTATAAAGGATTTAATGTGGTTTGACACAATAATTATAAGAGAACATATGAAAAAATTATCAAGTAGTGTATAAAATTATGAAAATAAGGCACTGTTAGACTGGAGCTGCCGCTCAGTGGTGTGGCTCCTGCCCCGCAAATGAACCGTGCTGAGCTCTAGTCTCGTTTCCAAGCAAACAAACAAACATAACAAGAGCAAAGCAAACAGAAAAAATGCAGTCAAAAGACTGACGATTGAGGAGAAAAAAAATGTAAAATTCACTTCTGCAGGTGGTAAAATGTCAAGCTGGGCAACAATTATTCTCATTCTCCAAAATTTTAAAGTAAAACATGACCCATAATTCTATGATTACTGTTGAACTTGGTGAAAAATCTTACAGAAGGTCCATGAACCCCGTCTCAGAAGCATCTTTGATCTACAGGTCTGTCTTCTCATTTTCTTACTGCACCTGGGCACCCGAATCTTGCATTTGTACTTTTGAAATAGCTAAGTAGTCTATTCCTTTGACATTTAAGTATTTTTCTATATGATATAATGTCTTCCACTCTGTAGTGTGATATTTTAAAAACAAACATATTCTGTGTTATTCATTCGAAGAAAAACATCTAAATAAAAACCTTTAGAACAAAGGGCCAGAGTTCAATTCCCAGGATTGCCCAAAATAACAAAGTACATGTAAAGCTGTTATTCTGAGCTGTATAGCAGCATTTCAGGATCACTAGCTATTGACCGTTCCCACAAGCCACTTAAGCCTTCTGCATCTCTTCTTCCACGAAGAATCGCCTCCCTGTCATTGACAGAACACCCCACAGAGCCGCCTCCATGTAGCAAACAACAGGAGCTTTTTCAGAAACATGAAACACTCTCTACTGCAATATTTGAACCTTTTGCTCTCTCATTTCATGCATGAAAGCCCAGGAATCTTTTCTGTGTGTAAATTAGCAACACCGTTCTCTAATTCCATTTCCGTTATTATTTATTTCTACATAGAATTGAATACCGTGATTCTTGCATATTTATTGACTTCATGTCTCATTCTTGGAATTAAACAGTAAAATGTAAGGAATTTGAATTTGTCCATATCAGTGAATTTACTGAGTGCAATATAGCAACAGATACATATTGGAGACTCAATCATATTTTAATCAATACATTAAATAATTAGTAACAGACACAAAGTAAAGCTTTCTTGCCACATGTAACAGATAATATTTTTTGAAAGAATTCTTATTTAGGGGAATAAAATGTTACTCAAGATTTGTAATAATGTATTTAAAGAACAAAATAAAAGATTTTGTAAAATTTTTGATGGTCTGTACAGGTAATGTAACTGAAAATTATGAGTACAACTCTGGACAAGCAATATTTTCGCATGGGCAGGGATAAGAACATGTAATCCACTGCAATCTCAGTTGCAGCTTCTTTAAATTCTAGCTTGAGCCTTGTATAACAATTAAAATTGAAACAAACAGCAACGATGGCCTTCATGCTCTGTCCACAGATTCTTCTACACAGTTTTTGATCAAAGTGAGGCAGATAAAAAATGAACAGAAAAATTCTGAGGTTATGCTTTATATGTGGAGTTGAGAGCTTTAAATATAGCATTAAACACATACCAAGACGTAAATGAATTATAAATCATATAAATATACATTATTTAAAGTATTCCCGTAGTTTTGAAGGTTGAAATTCAAACTTAAAGTGACTGCTACCTTTTTAATTGTCTACTAAGGTTGAGTTCAGTGTCTGTAGATCTTAGCTGATTTTTCAAAAGCAAAGGCAACAGTCCTTGAAAGACTAAAGTTACAAATAATGTTGAAAACTAGAATCATTTTTGACATGCCTTTCTTCCAAGTTGAAGGTGTTTGTGAATATTAATCATGTCTTAAAAATGTCTCAGTGTACAAGTGGAATTTCTAAATGTTTAATTAAATGTATTTATTAAGTTTAAATTTGACATTAGAAAAATAAATAAGAATGTTAAAGCATAGAGATATGGTGGAAATGAGATTAATATGTTTACCCTTGCTTTTAATACATTTGTTCTAACAATTTTTCATATGAAAGTCTTCAAAGGTTATCACTGTACTTATTAAGAATAAGATTATGTTTACTTTAGGAAATGAAGAAGAAATTGTCTTTTGTAAAATATTAAAGTGCTAATGCCATGTTGGTAAAAATAAGTAATATAAGTCAATTGGAATTTATTTGACTGTTTAATTGATTAAACTTTCATAGTTGAATTAGCTAGAAAATAAAAATCTTTCCTCAAATGTGTTACTTTTCATACCTAGAAAACAGCACTACAAATACTTCATCAATATTTAATATAGATACTGAGAATTGATAGAAATATCACAAATACCTCATCAATCTGTAATGTTGGTACTAAGAATTGGTAGAAAGAGTTAACATATGATAAGAGTTGTTATATTATAACAATTGAGTGTTCACTTTAGTGATTGACATTCCATATGTACACTTTACCATTACTATGGTTATAATTAATGAAAATATCAAAATGGCTGTAAGGTCCTTATTTTATATTTCAAACATTTTTATTAGTAATAACAGTCAGCATAACATCAGTTCCATAAAGTGCATGATAGAAAAGGAGGAGCTCTCTTTAAAAGCTGTGATTGGGGCAGGAATACAGGTCAGAACTGCATGGTGTCTTCCCTGGTATCTCAAAAAAAAAAAATTAAAAATAAATAAATAAGTAAATAAGTAAATAAATAAATAAAAATAAAAGCTGTGGCTGGCATACTATGCTCTTCATATACACACAGACAGTAGTTTGGAACATTACATATCCCCAGAAACTGTATAGATCTCACAACATTCTACTGCACACAAAGCAGTCACAGAAGCCATCTTCACAGGAATGAAAATCAGGACATGGAAAGGAAGAGTCTCTCTCTCTCACATAAAAGCATGAATGGACATGTGGCCATGCCTGTGCCTTTGTATCATGCTGACTTCAACTCCTCTGGGGAGGTTGCCTAGAGAAGCGATGGCTCGATCAAAGGAAATTTGCTTTTTGGATTTGGGGGAATTTCTACACTGTGTCCATAGTGATTGTGCTATATTAGGTTCTCATCAGCAAAACAGAGAATAGCTAGATCTCACAAACAGGATATGTGTCCATCAACAGAGGAATGGATCAGAAAACTATGGTACTTATGGCTGGTCTGATAGCTCAGGGCAAAATGTGATGAAATATCACATGATTTCATTAGAGATAATAAAAAGATGTAGGGAAAAGTTCAACTACTTCCTTAAATTACTTATTCTACTGCTTCAAATATATTTTAACCTATATACTGATTTGTTTTATTTATACTAATAGATTCCTTAAGATTACTGAATAGAAAGGTTTGAGCTCTTATTTTTTTCTTCCCTATAAGAGAGAAACTTTGTCTTTGGTACTGAGTAGCTACTTTGAAGACAATAATTACTCTTTTACTGTTACTGTTTTATTGTTGATAAGTTTTTTTTTATTTTAGCATAAAACAAATAGGAATATGCAGCTATTTATGGTAAGGCTTACTTTACAAAACTAGCCTTTTATTTATTTCTTTATTTGGTACAGCATCTCACTATGCAGCTCAGACTCATAGTGATCCTCCTATCTCAGCCTTCTCAACACTGGGATTGCAGGTGTGCCCCACCAGGTTCTGGTGGCAGGGAGACATGGCTGGGGCTCCCGGACCAGAACGGCATGTACCAGGGATGGAACTCGTATTCTAATGCTTGACTAGCAGGCAGTTAGACAGCAGAGCTATCTCCCTACCCCAAATGCTTAATTTTACAAAGAAAATACAAATAATGTTAGATTCTGATACATCATATGTTAATAAGGTACAGCTAGGTGTCAGAATAGCTTCCTCTTAAAGTGGTTCTAAGCGCCAGCAAGAAAGCTCAGTGGACTAAGTGCCTGCTTAGACAAGTGCAGGGACAAGGATTCAATCTCCAACCTCACAGGCACCATATGAAGTGCCAGCCCCGCCCTCAAGTGCGGAGCCAACCACTGAGACTGGGTGTGTCGGCACACGCCTACAATCCCAGCGCTGGGGAGGTTGAAAACAGGAGGGTCAGTCCGAGCTGCGTAGTGAGTCCCAGAACTCATATTGTTGTAGTTTCCTCATAAGTGTGCCAGGTTAAGGAATGAGAAGGAAGGTCAGTAATTTTTATTTAATCTTCTAGGTACTTCTAACTAATCATGCAGAATTTTGGATGGTTGAGCGACCACTTTTACTTTTAAATACTTTAAATGTTGCAATAGGTTATGATCTCAGCAATCTTAGGTGAAATATGACTTTCAAAGTGAGCAACAGAAAACTCGGGGCCACTGAATCCTTCGGGCACATCCTCCTCACACTCTCACACTTTTCAAGAATCCTGCTTCTAAAGCACAGAAAGCAAAGACAGGGTTACTCATTTTTCTATGATAAAATGTAAAACTTGGAATTTTACCTTTGCTGTTCAATGTACAGTTTACAGGCCATCATTGCCTTCACATGTTCCTCAGTGGACAGCGCTATTGTGCATGTAGAGCTTTTCCATCATCCCACACTAAAGCTCTGTGCTCACTAGCAGCATCCTAGTCCATCTTCCCCATCCTCTGGCAATTGCTGCTAAGGTTTCTGTCTGTTTTTAAGGGTGTTTTTGTTGTGGTTGTTGTTTTATTTTATTTTATTTTTTTGGTGGGACTGGGGTTTAAACTCGTGACCTTGCACTTGCTAGGCAGGCACTTGTGCTATGGAGCTATGTCCCCAGGCCCTAAGGTTTCTGTTTCTAAATTAGCTCTTCAGTGTAACTGCTATGAATGGAATCACGCGGTGTTTGTCATTTCACTTCTTATAATTGATTTTCATGTTTTTATTTATTGATTTTATTTTTTGATTTCAAAGACAAAAAAACAAGAACAAAGACAAAACAGAGCAACCATGAGCAACAAAAACCATACAAGAACAGAGAATTAGTAATGGTTGCTGTATTGTATGTTATCATCATCAAATTTGTCACTCAGATTACCAGATATAATATGCAAGATTGATCAATTTAATTTTTGTTGGTTCTTGTTTTGTACATTAAGATTACATAAATTATAGGGATTTGATAGCATACATGACATTTCTCAAGTTATTTTTCAGAACACCTTTTTCCCTCTGCCACATTCCGTGTAGCTCTTGAACCCCTTCATCACCATGTTTTAGAGACGATTGTGGTGCATGATGCTCATATTCTTCAAAGGGACTGGAGATAACTACACACTTCACATGCACGCCGTTTTTCTGCTAGTCTCCTTTACCTGTGTTCCTGATCTATCCTTTCCATCATTCAGTTATCTCCCAATATGCCAAAGGATGCATCTTGCTATTTCTTATTATCCAGTCTTTATGCTGTACTATATATATATATATATATATATATATATATATATATATATATATATATATATCCCTTTGTTAATTTATGGAATTATTTCTTGTGTGACCAAGTTATATTCTCTAAATTATTTTCCAACTACTATGTTTTCAAGAGTCTTACTGATACTGTCTTCCAAAAAATTGTTTCTATTTTAGGGCCAGGGAAATAGCTCAGAGGCACAAGTGCTTGCCTGGTAAATGCAAGGTCCTGAGTTTGATCCCTGGTTCTGCAAAAAAAAAAAAAAAATTGTTTCTATTTTAATAGTTAGATATTTGATACTTGATTCTAGTTCATGGTGAGACACATGGGCCTAGATTTGACCTTTGGCCTGTGGACAGCTGTATTTTCTCCAACCATTGTTAAAGAAGCAAACTTTCTTCCAGCTAGTGTCATTGTTCCCTTTGTCAAAGATAAGGTGGCTGAGTGTAATGGGAGCTGCTTGTGCATCCTATGTCCTATTATCTTCATCTGCTTGGAATCTGTTTATTGACAGTGTCCTGCTATTTCATCACTGCAGTTTTGCAGTGAAACTTGAAGGTTGAAACCATGATGCATCTTGCCTTTCCCTTATTCCTCAGTGTTACTCCTTCTTTTCTAGGTCTCCTTTGGTTCCATAGGAATTTTAAAGTTGTTGTACATAATTCTCTCAAGAATTCTATTTGTATTTCAATTTAGATCATATTAAATCTAGAAAAATGATTTAGAATTTTACCCACTTTAATATATTGATGCAGCCTGTCCAAGAACAGTGAATATCTTCCCAGTATCTGATAGAAGTACCTGATGATTTTTCTTTCATTTAATGCTTCAACAAACAAGCCCATGATTGATTGAGGTTGTTGTAATTTTTTTTGGGGGGGGGCTCAATTTCAGTTATTTTTGGTCTAACTTCATGCTTTCTTTCCATGTTACAGTTTAGCATTTGCAATTCTCTTCTTTTTCTGGGACCTTTCAAGTGTATCACCAAGTTATCTACCTACTTACACTTTTTCCAATGTGGACATACATAGCTATAAGTGTTTCTTATAGAACTGCTTTATTATTTCCTTTATCTGATATGCTACAGTAGAACTATCATTTTTATTCTAGGAATTCACTAGTGTCTGCTTAATTTCTTCTTAAACCTATTGATCATTTATTCAAGAATATATCACTTCATAGGCATGTGTTAAAAGAGTATGTATAGTTTCTCTTACCTTAGTTTTCTAGATTAATTTCAATATAATTTTGATTCACTTGTATTTATTTAACTTTTTTACTTGCTAAGGTAATCTATTTTTGAGGAAGTCCTCTGTACTGTTGCTGTTGTATGGAGCACTGTCCAAATATATATTTACTATTGTACTATCTGTTCAAAAGTTTGGCTCATCTTTGATAACGCTTAGATGGTCACTTTTTAATTGATCTGTCTTGTTGTGATAATTAAGTACTAAGATCCTTTATTGCAATTTTATTGATGTTTGTCCATTTTTTGTACCCGGTAGTATCTGCTTAATGAAGTTGTGTATGCTGGGTATAATAACTATCTTTGCCTGTCAAAATTGTTCTTTATCCAAAATGTAGTGAAAGTGTTTCTTCTGATCAATTTTGGCTTGAAGCAAATATATTTTTCTCAAGTTAGGAGAGCTACTCCTGTTTTATTATTTTTCCTTTGCTACATAGAGTGCTATTTTTTATCCTTTGATTTTTAATCTATGATTTTGACTTTTATTGGTTTTATTCTATGCTGTTTATCATTGGGCTTTATTTTGTAATCCATTCATCCAATCCATTTCTTTTGGTTGGGCAATTTACACCATTTATTCCTGAGAAGTATTACTGAAATATATCCACTTATTCCTGTAAATTATTGCTATCCTTTTGCTGATTTAAAAATACTTAGATTTTTTAAAATACTTAAAGTTCTATTTATCCTGTCAGGAGCATTGATTCTTTTAAAGTAATTGGAATCCTTGGCTTTTTTCTTTTTCTGGGTATCCTTGGGAAGTTTTTGTAATGATGATTTGGTAGCCATAAATTTCTTGGAGTGATCCTTGTCATTGAAATATCTTATTTCTCAATCAGTTTTGAATGAAAGTCTTACAATGTACATAAAAGTGGGCTTCAAAGTTGTTACATTTTAAGACTTGAAACACTTTACTTCAAGCTTTTCTGGCCTTTAGGTTTGTGTAAAGTTGTGTGTGATGGCTATAATTGTTATCTTTGCCTGTCAAAATTTTTCTTTCTCTAAAATGTAGTGAATGTCTTTGTTTCTTCTGATCAGTTTTTGCTTGAAGCAAGTATATTTTTCTGAAATTAGAAGAGCTACTCCTGTTTTATTTTTTTCTATTCCTTTGCTGCATAGAGTCTTTTGTAACTGTAATGGTATGTTTTTTATCTGTAAGTTGTTGATTTTTTTTTCTATTCTTTGCTTTTCTTTTGAAGGGTGTACAGAGTGTTTAGGGTCTAACTATGAGATCAGACTGCAATGATCCACCTGTTTACAGCCTCACACGAGCTGGGATTACAGGCCCATGCTATCACTCCCAGTTTCAACTGCTGTCTCAGTGCACCCCAGCGGTGGGGCCAGCACTGCAGGCCTGGGGATTGAAACCACCACCCCTGGGCCTGCCTGCATGCACTTTAATCCACTGAGCTATTTAACTAGTGTATCTTTTGTTGCTGTTGTTGTTGTTTGTTTTGTTGATTTTTATTGTTGTTTTGTTTTGTTTTGTCTTGTTTTGTCTTGTCTTGTCTTGTTTTGTTTTGTTTTATGGTACCAGGGATCAAACTGAGGACCTTGTGCTATCAAGGCCAAACACTTATTCTACTCAATAACCTCCCCAACCCTCATAGTTCGTTGATTTCTCTAGCTGCTTTTAATATTTTGGGCCTTCTGATATTTTCAGTATTATGAGACAAAGAGAGGCCCTGTTTTAGGTGTGGCTAGTTGGAGTTCTGTGTACCTCATTTCTCTCTCTCTCTCTCTCTCTCTTTATATTTTTCTTTTGCTGTATATTTGGGCCTTTTTCTACCATTATATTTTGTGATCAGGTTTCTTTATTTCACTTGTTGTGTCTGATGATATTCCATTTGTTGCTTTTTCTCCTAGGTTAGCCATCTTTGCATCGCCTTCTGGATCCACATTGGGTAATATCCTGATGTCTTTAGGGTGCATTTGCTCAGTGATTCTTTTAGGCATCTCAGTCTCCCAGTTCTGAAACTCCACTCTCACATTTTTCAATTCTCCTGACCATACTGTCAGTGCAATTTCTAATCCACTGCCTATCTCAGTGGGACAGTTTCATGAACTCTAGTTCTTTGCTTTAGTGATGACTCACTCATTTTTTTGCATTGTTTTGTCTAGCCCATCTAGTTTTTCTTGGCATTTTGTGAAAGCTTCCTGGTGATTTAGCTTATTGCTTCTATTAACTGTTTAGTTATAGTTTTGGTCTTCACATTCAATATGCTTTAATGTTTTCTCCAACCTTCCATCTGGACTTAAATAGTTCAACAGCAATCCTTATGCTGCACTCCCCTTCAGTGTCCCTGGATTAGATTTTGAACAGATAGGACTTTGGGTGACATTTTATTTCCTTGCCTTCTCATATTCCTTACTGTATCTGTTTGTTTCACTTGCTTTTAGCTGAGATTAATGAGTGATTCTTGTGTAAAAGCTATGTACTTTTATAGAAGTCTCTTCAGTTATCTTCCTTCAATGATGTACTTTGTATTTGGCAAATTTTAGACCTTTATCTTTGTTCCAAGATTCAATCACTATGGTTCATCTGGATGATGTAACTGCAATGTACCATAGAGTTCTCAGGAAATATCCCATAACATTTCCAGGGTGAAAAATGTGATCAGGTACTGTCTAGAGATGAAACACTTTAAGAGGAGCACTTATGGGACCAAAATCAAACAAATCAGCAACAGTAAAATTGATTAAAATCTGCTAGAGTATCAGTGTTAAAGGCAAGTTGGGCATTTACATATTATGATAACCACTTATTTACCAGCCTTTACTCTACAGAATAAATCTATATTAACAGAGTAAAATTAAATTAACTCAGATATTGATCCACAACTGATGTACACTAAGTTTCCAGGTATAGCTTTTATAATGTTTTAAAATAATTCAAAAATAAGTGAGCTTATAGTCAAATATCCAAAAACCACTAAAACTTGACAGTTTTACTATGAAATACTAGTGAATGCTGGGGCTAATGGAATACAAGAATGAATTACTGGAAACTTAAACTAATGGCATGATAAAGAGAAAGAAAGGGAACAAAATAACATCATGGTATTAGAGGGATGTTGATATAATTATAAAGTAGCAGAAGAAATGATAAAAAGAAGAGAAAAGAAAGAAATATGATAATAATCTGAGCAAAAAAGGGAGATAAACCAAGAGGAAAGGAAAAGAAAAGAAAGATAAGAACAGAAAACAGAGGAAACAATGAGAAAGGAAAAGTCATCTTACCCATTATAAACTAAGGAAGAAGAAGAAAAAATAAACATGCAGTTCAAAAAAATAAATAAATAAAAAGAGATAAAAAGAGGCCAAAAAGGAAGAAAACCAGGATTCTTAATATTTTGTATGTTTCCCTTCCCTCCAGATCTACCAATTTGAGGTTGCGACCACATCCAGCTATATCCTTGCTCACTCTGGTGGACAAGAAAGTCATTTTGTAACCCAGGACCCAGGCTGGCATCATCAAGGCACAGGAAAAAGTCACCCACGCTGAGGCTCCAATCCCTTGCTTCTTAGGTTGGGGTGGCCACAGGGCTAGGTCTGTGTGTCCTTCTTTACCACTCATCTCACCATCAGCTATCTCGCATGGCTGTGTTTTACTTGGCTACTTTGGGAATGCAGCGCGGGGAGCCCTGTCACGGAGCCACCTAGCTCCTCTGAGTCCTGGGTTCAGCCAGACTTCTTCACATGGTGTCCCCACAAGCCGGCTCCCCAGAGGTGTGGTGTGGGTTTGTGCTGAGTCACGCACAGTTAGTGACTGTAGGACATGCTAGTAACAAAGTCTTGGGCTTTCCTTGCAAATAAAGATAACACCTGGCAAGCGCAGGGTCCTGAGTTGTACCAGAAATACATACATGCATGCATACATACATACATACACATATACATACATACAATAATTTAAAAAAGGATCATCACTGGTTTCAC
Source organism: Myocastor coypus (assembly GCA_004027025.1). Classification (NCBI taxonomy): domain Eukaryota; kingdom Metazoa; phylum Chordata; class Mammalia; order Rodentia; family Myocastoridae; genus Myocastor; species Myocastor coypus. The sequence continues at coordinate 36,293 of PVJA010011164.1, read as the reverse complement.
TGGAGCTTTTGTGAAAACTGTTCTTTTTCACATTGTCTCTTGAACCTTAGTGAACTCTCTGCAACTTCACATTCTGTGGAGAAAGAGCAGAAGGCCACTTCACTTCTCTGCTTTCTATTGTTTCTTAAGTTTATTTTTAATTTCATGATCATGTGATGGCCAGCTCAGCCTGTCCTGTGGGTGGGGGGCTGGCACAGCATGGTGCTGAGGATTAAACTGCAGTCCCTGCAGTTGCTTAAGCTTTCCCAGGCAGGGCCTTCAGACCACTGAGCCATCTTGCCGGCCCTGATAACTATATATTTTTAATGAATAGTAGTACTGTTTTTCACTGCTTCTCTTTTATTTCACAATTCTTCCAAAAACATTTTCATTTACTCCACACTCCTACCAACACTTATTATTTTTTATATTTTCATTATGCCTTTCCTACCAGACGCAGAACCATACTTTCTTGTCACTTGATTGGCTCTTCTCTCACGATTTGGGAAGTTGAGCAGCGCTAATTTTCAGCTACTTTTATATCTGTCTTGGAGAGCTATCTATTCAACTATTTTCCACTAGGTTATTGGAGAGTATGCTGAGTTGCAAGATATTTTGCAAAGATATAATACTTCTTTTATCCTCTTTGTTGCTTAACTCACTCTAATAAGTATACTAACACGTCCAAATTTTTTAGTGTTGTGCAGTACATTTTATCTAGTTCACTTCCATTGTCTATGTTTTTGGTATCAAAAAAATCATCTACAAATCTAATGTCAAAACTTTTTTTTTTTTTTTTTTTTTTTTTTTTTTTTTTTTTTTTTTTTTTTTTTTTTTTTTTTTTTTTTTTTTTTTTTTTTTTTGTATTTAGTACAGAGTCTACAGGGACTACAGGATCTCACTGCGGAGATCAGATACATAGTGATCCTGTTTTCAGCCCCGAAGTGCTGAGATTATAGGCCTGTTCTGCTATGCCCAGTCTTAATCTCACCTCTCAGCACAAATCAGGAGCAGGCAGGGCCCTGCAGGCCTGAGGAATGAACCCCTGGCAACCACATCTGCCTAAGTAGGCATTTTAATCTACAGCACTGTTGGGCCATCCCAAAACTTCCTTTACTTTTCCATGAGTCTTACACCTTTAGGTCTTTAAATTCAGGTCTTTAGTCTATTGTAGTCTAATTCTGTATCTTCAGTGGAACACAGAAAGAAAAGATTCAATATCAATTTTAGAAGACACAGTAAATTCGTATAAAAAGTGAAAGGTATTAGTAAGTAACAAATTCAGTAATGTGAGGAGGAACAGCGGGCTTTGTAGTTTGAGCGCCTTCAGCTACAGGAGGCTAAGGAGGGTGCTTTGCCAATTTAGAAGTAGTGTTCTAATAATGAGTGCAGAGAAATATCAATTTAATACATAAAACAGGATCATTAAACAACACAGTGGCCTGCAAATTCGATGTAGCTGCAAGCTGTGTAAGTTTGTCAGATACATAACAGATAAATTCTCCTGAATGAATAAAAAAGAGATTAAGAGAACAATCAAAAATGATGGAAGACAAAACCATGTACACTTGCCCCAGCAGCTACATGCTATAAATTTCAAATGGAAAGCAAAGTGTAGACTAAAGAACGTCGTGATCAAAGTAAAGAAAAATATAAACTAATGATCTTATAGGAAAAATTATCCGCAAGTATACATTATGTTTGGTACTCATTATTAAATAGTAAAAAAGTAGTGATATCTTCCAGGATAAACACACACACACACACACACACACACACACACACACACATACACTCAGACACACACATCATACATATCTCTAGGATGTAGTAGTCACTTATGTGTTGCAAATTTAAGAAAAAAATAACTTCATGTTTCAAACACATGCACATTTTAATGTTTATAATCTATAAAGATGAAAAAGATGCATTTTACTTATGAATATATCTCTATAATAATTTTCTATATATGTCTAGTTTTACATTATGTAGAATTATGAATGCACCTTCTGCTCGTCCTTTATATTTATATTACCACTTGGAGGCAATCATTGGAAACGTAGATGCAAATAATTCTGTGAGTAGCAAAAATGTCTTATTTATTATCTTACACAGCTATTAAATTTCATGATTGAATTATAAATTTATTGTTCATACAAAAGCAATTGTCAGCATTATTAAAAATGATTTGGATTTTAGTAATACAGAAAAAAGTAATGTGCATGAAACATTGAGTGGCAATTTTAAAAGGGAATAGCATTCACCAGAAAAATACTAATGGTAATTGAATGCATAAACAATAATAAATAAATATAATACAGTAAAATTTCTAAAAACAGTAAAAATTTTCAGACATCGCAAATATAAATTTAAAACAGCATACCAAAAAAAATGTAAATGTCAGAATATTGCTATATTTCCAAAAAGTATAATTCAACCGAATGATTCAAGTCTAAAATATTTGATGTTTTAATCTATCCATAGGGTTGCAGAGATAGGTCAGGGCCAAAAGCACAGCATCCTGAGTTTGATCCTCGGTACCAAAAATAAAATAACAATAATAAAATAAATAAATGGACAAACTAAATATAAATTGCTTATAGCATTATAATGTAAAATCATAGGAAACATATTTTTCTAATTTTATTGTGTTAAATTACTTTTGAATCTTAGAAATAGAGCAAAAAAAGAGAGAGGGAGAGAGAAACAGAGGTAGATTTAAAAAATGAAATAATACTGATCATATAATATTTTATAATATTCCTAATTACCCTTTACAGTTTTCTACATCAAAAATGCAGCATATGGTAATATCAGAAGTTATGCTTGGAGATCGTCCTGCTTTTCTTTCTGTGAAGTGCCCTATGAGCTGGCTTCAATGCAGATAGATGTTGTGGAAATTCTATTGTATAGAACTTCTAGGCAAATGTATACAGAGGCATTTTGTGATAACCGAATACAATTATTTTTCTACATTTAAAAATGTATGTTTAGATTAATTTGAGTATAAAATTATAATTTGTGATCCAAACCAGTTGAACATATTAACTAATAGTCTGATTTTATGTACATCGGTGACTGATTTTCGGTCTTGTATGACCGTCTGTATCGCTAAATCAGAAGTCGCTGACCCTTTGTCGTGGCTGTGAAGATGCTTGTAACTTCTGTGTATGATATACTTTAAATATTTTGAAATAACTATTTTGGCATACATTAAGATGTTACCAAAGCTGGGTGTGGTGGTGCATGCCTATGATCCTAGCACTAGGGAGGCTGAGGCAGGAGGATCATTCTGAGTTTGAGACCAGCATGGGCTACAAACATGCTTAAATATATGCCTGAACTGTGTAGTGCAACCCTATCTCAAAAAGATATTAAAAAGACATTATCAGTTCAACATAGTTATATACATACATGCTTACACACATCCATCCACACATGTATGTTCATATTAACAGATAGCACTAAAATCTTCTCCAAAACACAATTATTTATACTGCTGCTACCTTTGTATAACAGTGGTCATTAGAATTACTTCCTAGCTTCCTCCGTGTCAAATGTTCCAAACTTTTTAGTTCGATTTTTGGGTGTATGTGAATCTGCATGTCTTCCTTAGAGAAACATCCGTATAGATTCTCTTACAACTTTGCATTAAGATCATTTATTTAATTTGCCACTGAGTCATTAACTTCTTTATAAATACTGGAAACAAGACCTTAATCAGGTCAAACAATTTGAAGATGTATTTTTTTTACTGTATGTGTTGTCTTTTGGATGATGGTTTTCAATATATGCCGTAATTCTGATAAAACATAGCACATTTTTACTACAAACACTGTTACTTCTGAATTTCCTTATCTTTCCAAAAAGATTTTACACAAGGTGATACAAATTAATTCCCATGCTCGAATCTTTTAAGGATCTAGCTTTTGTACTTTATCCTATGTCTCACCATTAATTTTTTTTGTGCAGTGTAAGGTAGTGGCCCCAATTCATTCTTTTGCATGTAGATGTACATGTGCTTTATAATTGTTGGTTAGGAAGACTACTTTTCCACAGCTCAACTGTCTTGTTGCATTGTGAAATATTAACTGATCTTAAGCATTGGAAGTTTTGAACCCTAATTTTTCTACATTAATGAATATGACTGTCCTTATGCTATTATGGCACAGATATAATCAATTCAGATATTTTTATGCTGAAACTATAAATCTTCAAAATGTTTTCAAAGTTATTTTCTGGGTCCCTTTCTGTGTTATATAAATTTTGGTGTCTCAAAATCAGTTCTGGCAAAATACGTAAGGGACATTCTGATGGGTATTATCCTAGTTGTTTAGCTATTTGGACAGTATTATAATCAAAGACAGCCAAATTGATACATCCGATATCAAGATGGTCTACAATAAACTATACATGATATTAGAATTTTGTTTAATAATTTTTGTCAGAATTTATGTCTCACTTAATAGAACAAATACATTTGAAGATGAAAGAAAGATACAGTTGTAAAAAACAGATGTTCATAAAACAGGAGAAGTGAAACACTGACTGCCTTACAAATTGATACCCTAATAACGGATATTACACATCCAAATGATTAATACCTGCTTCCTCTCTTCCATTCTTAACATTAAGAACTTAATATAGTAAAATTGGTTTTGTAGAGTAAATAACATGAAAATAAAAATTAAGTTTTCCTCAATTTTATTAAATAATCAAGTCAAAACATTTCAGAAAAATAATCTATGTTTTAATCATCTCTCTATTCTTCAGGGGTCAATTCCCCCTAATATGTTATTGAAAATATCAACATAGTTGTCTGCTCTTGATTTGTCTCATGAAGAAGAGGCACACTGACTCTGTAGTATGTCTACTGACAACTGCTCCTGGTGTCATTACTGATAAAAACTAGAATAAAAGCTTTTGATGAAATCAACAGCTTCCAACATTGCCAATTTTACCAATAACCCACTGCAATTATCTAACACTGGATTATGTGTACAACTCCTTTCTCTTAGTTCAATGAAGAGAAATTTGTTTGTACCAAAAATGATTTGAAAAATTATAACATCTATACCCTGGGCTCTGTATAACTAGTAGGAGGACAACAATATGCATTGTACCGAATACTGAAATGTACTACTAACATGTTTTCAACTTGTCACACTGTTATACATTGTTATTTCTTATTAAAAGTAATAAAAATAAAAAATACAAAAATGAAATTTTCAATCCTTGGTACCACATACCATTCTGGCTCTGGAACTCCTGGTGCACTGGTGCAGCTCTTGGGATGAGTATGGTGATGCATGTTTGCAAACCCTTTGCTGAGGAGACTGAGACAGGAGAATCAGGGTGATTCTGAGTGAAGCAAGACATTACACCAAATAAGTAAATAAATAAATGATTTCATTTTTTTATTTTATTTTTTTATAACTTTCCATAAAATGTGATATAAGCAGTTACACAATTTTGACACAGATATTTGGAAATTCAAGGAAATACGTAATTGTAGCCTGTCAAGAATATGGTTTTTGGCCCAGTCTCTTATTTTCAAGTACTACTCTTGAGAGAATGACAGTAACTGAGTTCACACCAGGAGCAGTACATATCAAAAAGACAAGAGTGACATGTATTCCAAACATGGTTTTAGCGTTACATTGTGCTATAGTCAATATGCTGAACCTTTTGAAGGTTCTTGAGACCAATATCTGATTCATCCTGTGTACATAAGTGTGTGGTTTTGCTATTGATGTTTTCTGCTTTGTCTGCTTCCAGTCACTTCGTTGTTTAATCCATAACACATTCAGCTGTGTTATGCCCTTAAGTTCTTGTTTTCTTCTTTAAAGTTCTT